>OY987312.1:32448537-32568910 GCA_963920655.1 Geranium rotundifolium | reverse complement strand
AGGGGGATGTCGCCATGGATCGTCGCGGAGGTCTTCGACGGTGAGGGAGGACACGGCCACCAGACACCGAAATCGACGACTCTCCTCGAATCGGTGAACCTTTGCGAGTAGGCCGTCGCGAATCGGTGATGGAGGGCCATAGCCGTCGCGAGGAGGCCGTCGCGAATCGGAGGTGATGGAGGGCCGACAGGACCGACGGCTTCCTCGCGACGGCTACGGCCCTCCTCGCCGACGGCGAAACCATCAAATCCTCTCCGATCTCACTCCGGCGAGCTTAGCTTTGAGCTCTTCACCGATCGGCGAAGGTTCCAGAAGCCGATTCGCGACGGCCTCCTCGCGACGGCTACGGCCACAGAGGAAGGTTCCGTCGAATCCGCCTCGAGGCCTCCGATTCGACGGCCACGGAGGAGGCGGTCGGAGCAGGCGGTGGGAGAAGGCGGTCGGAGCAGACGGCCGGAGACGAGAGTGGCGGCCGGAGCGGGAGTGGTGGCGGAGACGAGAGTGGTGGGAGGGGAGGGTTTAATTAGGGAGTTAATTATGGTTAATTAAGTTTAATTAGGTTTAATTAATAATAATAATAATATATAATTAATTATATTATTATATATATTTAAATATTAAAGAATTATATTTATTATTTGTATAAGTGAAAAGTCAGATTTGCCCTCAATTTATCAGTTAAATTGATATTCAATTAGGGGTAAAATAGTAATTTCATAATCATATCAATTGAACCAATCAGACCAGTTTTACAGACCAAAACTATTGAGAGCATTTTAGACATTTTGCACACAAATTCTGTTATATTTAACAGCCGTTACCTTAACTGCAACGTAAATAAACTTGGGGTACCGGCAAAAAAAGTTTTAAACTTAGGGTACTGATTTCGAAATGAGTCAAAGTTAGGGTACTGACATGGAATTACCCCTTGATTTTAATTCGTTGTTTCATTATTTCTTCACTAATAAATTTAATTTTGAAACATTACTTTACTTGTGTATATTTCAAGAAAATCTTAATTCATTATTCAATTTGGAACATTTCATTGGAAACATGTACAATGGAACAAGGATTTCATTTGACCTGAAACATGCAATTAAATAAATGATATTAAGGTTCGTAAAAAAGAAACCCGCAACAACAAGACGTAAAAATAAAATCATGAAATAACAAAATAATTTGTGTAAGTCTTTTAATTAAATAAATAAAGTCACAAAATCGAAAAGAAATAAAATAGTGGCTCATGAAATAGTAATTTTGTTATGTGAATCTTGTATTTATAAAATTGAAATCATGAAATCCTCAAATAAAAAAAGGGGTAATGACAGTTGACTACACCCAACTATGTCACGTTTCAAATTTAATACCCCAACTTTCAAATTTTCATTTAGGGTACCCAAAGATTAAATAAGCGACACTTAGTCCAACGTCTGTTAAATCTAACTGAATTAGTCTGTTAAAAAGTCTAAAATACCCTCAATAGTTTTGGTCTGTTAAACCACTCTGATTGGCTCAATTGATGTGATTATAAAATGACTATTTTACCCCTCATTGAATAACTCATATGATTAAAATTTTAGGGCAAATTTGACTTTTCAAGTAAACAATTAAAAGAATTGAAAATTAAAATACAAGAATAATGAAATGACTAGATTACCCTCAATTTAAATAAAGATTTGAGGACAGATTTGTCTTTTCATATATAAATTAAAAATAATGTATGAAATTACACTTATACCCCTGATCTTCAGCCTATCCTCTCACTCCTTCAATCTTATCTCTAACCCTCTCATCTTCCTTCCACACACCCAAACCCTATCCTCTCACTCGTCGATTTCTAGAGTTCGCCGGAGTCGGCCGCCCTCCCCCACCGCGTGCCTCTCCGACCTGAACCAGCTCAAGGTCGGCGAGGCTCTTCCCTAGTCATTTGACGGTGATGGCCCTCAAACCAGCTCGAGGTCATTTGACACCCTGGACTCGAGGTCCAGCTCTTCAACTCGTCGACGTCGATGGCCCTTATCAGAATCTCTGTACCGAGTCGACTCACCGACGGCGCCGCGAGATACGACCCCTTCCACGACTCCGACTTTGGACTCGAGCTCTTTCGGATCTGGCCGAATCGAGTTTGATCTGGCCGATTCAAACTCGTTCCGGAGATTCTGCGCCGTCAACGTCGGCGAGGCTCTACTGGGAGTGCTTGGGCGAAGTGGGTGGAGAAGGTGGCTGGAGTAGCGGTTGGAGATGAGGCGCAAGTGAACAGAGTCGCGGCCGGAGACGAGGCGCAAGTGACCGGAGTCGTGGTTGGAGACAAGGCGCAAGTGAACAGAGTCGCGGCCGGAGACGAGGCGCAAGTGGCCGGAGTCGCGGCCGGAGACGAGGCGCAAGTGGTCGGAGTCGCAACCGAATGACGACGGTGGTTGCCGGAGGTGCGCAGACGGTGGCAGACTGTGGGGCTGAAGAATACAGAGAGTTTTTTTTTTAATTTGTTATTTTGTAATTATTTTGTAATTAATCATTATATATTAACAATATAATATAATTATTTCTTAAAAACAATATAATATAATTATTTAGGTTATAATATAATTATTATTATTAATTAATAATTATTTTATTATTATTTTATTATTATTGTTATTACTTATATTATTTTATTATTAAAAATATAATAATTATTTAATAATTAATACTTTTATTTTGTTTAGTTTAAAAGAAAATTATGCCCTTCACCCTTAAGTTTAAATTGATTTTAAATGAGGTTGAAATAGTCATTTTAATTACTAAAAATAGTTTTTAATTTGAACCGGTCAAACCGGTTTTGAATTTGTCATATTAGTTTTATTTCAAAACAAAACCATTGAGGGCATTTTAGACTTTTTAACAAAACAATTCAATTAGATTTAACAGAAGTTGGGTTAAGTGTCGCTTATTTAATCTTTGGGTACCCCAAATGAAAATTTAAAAGTTGGGATATTAAATTTAAAACGTGACATAGTTGGGTGTAGTCAACTGTCATTACCCCAATAAAAAATTAATGAAATCGTAATTATGTAAATCAAATATTGTAACAAAAAAGTAAGGAGTGTAATCTGTGGAAAACTGTTAGTTGATTTGCGAATGTACGAAATGAACAAGAGGCGTTGGATTAGGAATTGGACGGATCATAACAAGTTACGAGGAATTAAGAGTTTTAATGAATTTTTTCCATTTTTGTAATTTTATGAGGGAGCATTAATAATCAAATCTGGGGCTTTTTCGTAATTGCGGCAATGAAAATGTGGCCACGTTAAAATAACTAACCGGAGTATGAGGGTAGTGGCAAGAAACTGTAAATACAAGAATATGGTATGAAATAATGTACTTTGTGCGTGGAATGTGCAGGATCAGGGATGAGAAGTTTGAGGTTGTTGGTGATGCAATTGGGTGGGTTGACAAGGATTTTACTGTTGGAGGGAGCATTTGGGATGAGTAGTTTAAATGAATCAATATGGTTATTACATTTTACATTTTAACAAGGATCTCTTTTGTCATTTTTTGTCTATTAAGGTAGTCGTTCCTTTTTTGTTACAGGGGGTTTCAATTGTAAATTTGTTGGTGGCAATTTTTATTTAGTAATGCAATGGTTTCATTTATATATTATGTGTTTTCAATTGTTAATTTTTAATTTTTTGTATTTGAGTTTCAATTAAGTGTTTGAGTCATTGGCACTACCATGGTCTCATTGTTGCAGTGTCTCAAAGTTCCAATTATCAATTAGTGTTTTTCAAAAGTTTTTGTAAGTGAGGCTCAATTAAGTGGCCTTGATATTGTCATTAATTGGTATGGTGTCATTGTTGTATAACTTGAGTATTAAAGTTATCAATTAGAATATAATTTCATTTTTATATAACAATGAAATTGTTTCATTTATATATTATGTGATTTCAATTGATACATGTTTCTTTTCAATCTTTTATATTGGTCTCATTGTTGCAGTATTAGTATCTCAATTAAATTTATTCCTTGTTTCATTTAAAACTGGAGGTTCTAATTGTTGTATTTCAATATTTTGTAAGCGAGTCTCAAATTAATATGACGACAAAGATGGAGATTGGATTTATGAATGGTTTGGGCAGTATTCTTGGTGTTTAATGCTTAACCAAGTTGTTTTTATCTTAATTACGGTAAATGACATTGTTAAAAAAAGTGTAGGGCTACTTATAAATGAGCATGATTGGGGTTTAACAAGTCCACCATGCCAATATTCATCCAGATTAATCTTGAAAAGTTAAAAGTATGAAAATACATAATGTTTCAGACCATTAAAGAGAAAAAGATTTAATTACTTGTATTAAGTAAGCAAGTATCATATTAAATGTCCATGAAATGCATAGTGAATGGTATCAGAATCTCATATTAGGAGCCTTTTGCATTCTCATTGCTGATGCACCCACTAACCTCTGTAGAAACTCCCACTAAACATCAAATAATTCTTTTTGGAAACCCAGTCTACCCACAATCAGGCCCACCCACCCACAAGGCCAAACCAAGTGCATGTGTGAACTCTTCAAGTCCCCGCCCTTGGATGATTACACACCAGTGGACTCGTACTGTTCCACTTCCCCACCACTTCGACAACCACAACCCATGATAAATTGACATTAAATACCAAAGCTAAAAGCTTCAGATTCATCAGATCAAACAATCAAAATGGCTAATAGTAGGCGTCGTCGATCTTCTTCAGTTTTGATTACAAGAAAAAGCAGAGGAGAGGGGAGCTGAAAGGCATGGTTTAGACGTGGTTCATGTGGGAAGAACTTATATAGAGGCAAAGATATAACTGTCAAGGACGGTTATTGGTATTTGTTGGATGTTTACTAATATGCCCTTTTTTATATAATTATGAGTAATTAGTATAGAAGGCAACAAATTTGGGATGGAACCGTCGATCAAATTTCATCCAACGACCAGTAAGGAATTCGCATATTTGCAAATTAATACTGGTTTGTCATTTATTCCATCCCAAAAAGTAAATGATTTAATGATTAAAAATACAAAATACTCTTACATTTAGGTGAAAAGACAAAAATAAATAACAAGTTGTGAATAACTATACTCATCTGTTATTAATACGTCAACAAAAATTTTAACCATCCAAGTTTTTATAAATCTAAAGTGTTTGTTGTCGATTATCCTTTTGTGAAAAATAAACTCACTTTTTTGTTGTTGATTGTAACTTACATGAAAGTTATATTATCCAATTTAATCATTGTTCAATATTCATGTTATCCTAAACTTGTTTCATGATTTTTTATGAAGCTCTTAATGATCCAATTGAATTTAATATCCAAGAGGCATACACTTGTTATCTATTTTAAATCTCTAGATCTATTTTATTGGTTTCGTCTTCTAAAACTAGGTGAATGAGGTAAAAGACGTGTACTTAAATGTGTCACCAAAATGTATGGTATAGACAACATAACTACAAATATGTCACGCTAAGGTATCAATAAACGATGTTATATATCAAGTCTTGTTACTCAAACCTTCGTATATTTGTGATATGATTATGAATGTGTTGCCTAGATTGACAAGTAGACGACATGATTATAAACATGTTACTTTCAAATTTATAAGTGACGATTTACATAAACTATGCCATGCAATATAAAATAAGTGATATTATTAATCCGTGTCATTATATATTATTTTTTGGGTTGATTATAAGTTAGTATACATAGTTGGAGTTCATTTACAAATGACTATACCTATTTTAAAAAATTTCATTTTCGCTCACTCAAGTATTTTTTTTTACAATTTGAGCTAACACCGTTAAAATTTGGACGGAAATTTTTATTGAAGCGTGAAATGTCTAAAATACCCCTAACTATTCATCAAATTTTCAAACTGGTGTCACTTTTGCCCAAATTCTTTATTTTCCTTGATTTTGTTGTTTTTTAATTTCTCACAACTTCCCAACTCTCACTCTTGATTCCATCCCAACATTTATCTAAATATGTCTGATGCATTTGCAGATACATCAAAGATAACAAGGTCATACATAGATGCTATAAACACACCTGCGAGAATTAAAATTAATGATGGTAATTCAAAAGTAGAAACTGATTCCTCTAGTACATGCCAGAAGCGTGGGAGGCCATTAGGGCCAAAAGATATTGTTCCTCGTAAAAGAAAAAATCAAGCGAATAGACAAATTATTCCAACAGAATTTTCGGTTCCAGAAGAACTATTGGTTCCTATAGAACCATCGATCCCAAATGAAAATTCTAAAATGCATGAAGATTTATGAGAGCAAAGAGGTAAGAAAATAAACATTAATTATTCCTACGCCAATGAGAATGGGGATGATAAATCAAATTATATAGATGAAGTCCTTGCATTTACAGTGGCAAGTGAGATGATAAATGACTCTGAGTTTGAGCCACTCAATATTGATGAATGTCGTGAAAGACATGATTAGCCAAAATGGGAAGAATCAATTCAAGCAGAATTGACTTCATTGGCAAAATGACAACTCTTTGGACCTATAATTCGAACCCCAGAAGATGTTCGACCAATTGGATACAAATTGGTATTCACAAAGAAAAGAAATGAGGAAAACGAAATTGTTCGATATAAAGCTAGGCTTGTAACGCAGGGTTTTTCTCAACGGCTTGGGGTCGATTTTGATGAGACATACGCACCTGTAATGGATATGACGTTCAGATACTTGATTAGATTAACAATCACTGAATAACTGGATATGTATCTGATGGAAGTTGTCACTGCCTACTTTATGGTACGTTGGACACTAATATTTATATGAGACTCCCCGAAGGAGTTAAATTGCCCGAAGCGATTAAAAATAGTCCAAGAAATCTGTATTTGATAAAATTACACAAGTCATTATATGAACTAAAACAATTTGGTAGGATGTGGTACAATCGTCTAAATGAATACCTTACTAGAGAAGGGTACAAAAATAATGTTATATGCCTGTACGTATTTATCAAGAAAACAAATCTCGGATTTGTTATTGTGGCAGTGTACGTAGATGATATGAATTTAATTGGGACGTCTAAAGATATTATTAATACTGCAGAATATCTTAAGAGGGAGTTTGAGATGAAAGATTTAGGAAAAACAAAATATTGTCTCAGCCTGCAGATCGAGCATATTTCAGATGAAATTTTAATTCATCAATCTGCATATGTTGAGAAACTTCTGAAGCGCTTTAATTTACAAGACACTCATCCCCTAAGTACTCTAATGGTCGTTCGGTCTCTTGATCCTAAAAGGGATCCATTTCGCCCTAAAGAAAGTGAAGAAAATATACTTGATCCTGAAGTAGCATTTCTAAATGCGATAGGAGTTTTATTATATCATTTGATTTATCATCCAAATTCTCATTGGCGTAGGAATAATTAATGTTTATTTTCTTACCTCTTTGTTCTCATAAATATCCATGCATTTTACAATTTTCATTTTCATTTGGGATCGATGGTTCTATAGGAACCAATAGTTCTTCGGGAACCGAAAATTCTGTTGGAACTATTTGTCTATTCGCTTGATTTTTTCTTTTACGACAAACAATATCTTTTGCCCCTAATGGCCTCCCACGCTTCTGGCGTGTACTAGAGGAATCTATTTCTGCTTTTGAATCACCATCATTAATTTTAACTTTCACAGGTGTGTTTAATAGCCGACTCCACCACGGAGGCGGAATACATAGCTGCGTTAGAGGAAGCTAAGGAGGCGGTGTGGGTCAGGAGCTTCTTGAGTGGATTAGATGTACTGTCGCGAACATCTGATCCCATTAGCTTAAAGTGTGACAACACGAGGATCGTAGCACTTGCTAAAGAGCCCAGATTTCACAACAAGACCAAGCACGTCGAGAGAAAGTATCACATCATCAGAGAGATGGTTAATAAAGGCGAAGTAGAGATAATCTACGTTTCAACGCATGATAATCTAGCTGACCCCTTAACTAAGGCACTTTCGCAGCCTAAGCATGAGGATCATGTCAGGGGAATGGGTTTAGATTGAATTACCAATTGGGTCTAGGGCAAGTGGATGATTGTTGGGATTTTGTGCCCTAGCATAATGTATTTTCAATCTACTCATGTAATGAGATTATTAGCTGAAATAAAATCGGCATTTATATTACTAAGTGTTGTAGTAATATCTTAAGTATGATTTGATTTTTATCATTGATGTGTCAACACATAATAGTAGATCTACAAATTAAATAAAATCACACTTAAGCTGTCCCCGGTCTGAATAGCTTATAAGAAGCGATCGGTATGAGGCTAACTCTAAATGATCACGCTCTACTATCATGATCAGAAGGGGGCCGGAGTTAGGTCATAGTATCACCAGACGGGGTGATATAGGACGACCCGATCGTGAGTATCTTACATAGACACAGTCATGAACATACTCATATGCTGGTACGTGAAATCACATCCTCAGACGGAAGGATCTTTGAGGTCACTATGTGATGAGTGACGAGTTTGACTTAGTCTAACGTCTCCTGTGAAAGGGTTACAGTAACGGCTGTAATTGGCTCGATCACGAGTCACATGAGTTGACTCAATAGATCGCTGAAGGATTTATCCCTCATACGGATGTGTGAGCAGATATCTGTTTAGGCCACTTGATGAGTACAACTGAAATACAATAGCATGACCATGCAGTCGATACGGAGTATCAGTTACAATTTAATTAACTCAGATCAAGAAACAGGACAACTGAATGAGGATGACTTGTCTATGCCGCATGGTTGTCAAGATATCAAGAGTATAAAAGGATAGATTCATGTACGACAAGGTTAAGTCGAATTCTCGATAATCACAAGCGTTGGGTAATCATGATGTCTTGCTTGAGGCCACTCATGATTAAAAGGGTAAAATGGTAATTTAACCAGTCTGCCAACGTGTCGTGAGCCTAAAGGGTCACACACTAAAGGTTTATTTAAACGGATGGAATTATACAGAGGAATCATGAGAGAGATAAATTATGGTTTTGGATTAAACCAGATTAGACCGATTTCGATTTAACATTAAACCGGAAATCAAGAACGATTTAACTGGACCAATTAATTAGAATATAAATAAATAGATTTAATTAATTGAGCTAAACATGGCCTAGCAAGATTGGGCTAAGCCAGAATGGGCTTCTTTACTTAATTAATTAATAAGTTTTGGGCTTTAAGCTCATTAATGCTTTTAATTAATTATTTCCTAAAAAGATATATAAAAGGGAAATTTTCAGATTTTTAATCATAAGAAAATTTTTCCAAAAACCCTAGCCACCCTCTCTCCCTCTGTCTCTCCCTGGCCGGTCGGTCCCCTCTCCCTCTCACCTTCCCGTTTTGCTTGCTTCGATCTTCTAGGAAGAATCGTTTTGAGTATCTTCGGATTGCTCTTCCTGTGTGGACGTTCTTTAGAGGTCATTGAATCTAATTTAGTGACAAAGGGATTTCGATTCAAGGTACTTTATTAATTATTATTCTAGCCTAGATCTCATGATCAATTAATGATCATGTAAGATTCTTATTAAATATGGAATTTTGAGGTTAAGTTCTTGTATGTGCATGAATTTAAATCTTTGGAACCCTCAAAAATTCCTTCATCTGATACGTTTATTAAATACGGGGAAGGAACAACTATTTCCGGAGTATCCAAGAAAAATACCTTCATCGCTTTTGGGGTCTAGCTTTTGTCGTGGTTCCCTATCAGGCAGTATATAGCACACATATCCAAAGACATGAAAATATTTGACATTAGGTTTTCTCCCCCTCCATATTCCATAAAGAGTGACTAGGTACCTTGACGAATGGTGACTCTATTATGAATATGGCAAGCTGTGTTAAGTGCCTCTGCCCAGAAGTGATATGGGATGTCTTTGGCAAACATCATCCCCCTAGCCATTTCTTTAAGAGTTCGATTCTTCCTCTCAACAATCTCATTCTGTTGAGGTGTAATGAAAGCAGAAAGTACGTAGGCTATTCCCTCAGCATCACAGAAGTTGGCAAAGCTGATATTTTCAAATTCCCGTCCATGGTCACTCCTAAGTCTGAACCATTTCAAATATGGTTTGATAAATCATATTGGACTAGTTTTATTTTTATTTCTTAAATCAGGGTTATCTTAGTCATTTTAGTATAGATTGTCACAAAAAGTTAGGGTATGAAAGTGTCATTTCACTATAGTTAAGTGTAACAAAGTGTTATTATCCCTTCCTTTTATGGTTGAGATTAATTGATGATAGTCCTTTGTTTGAGAGAGCTCCTTTCATATAGGCAATATCAGAATGTTCTAATGTGTCCTTTCTGTCCACAATGATGGCATACCCAGTTATGTTTCTTGTTTGTTGAGTTTGATTGCCTATGGTTGTGTCGATGCGCCTGCTACTGCTCGTTGTCAGATGTCTGTGACATCTGTCGTGGCATGTGGTTGGCAGTCTTTTGAGGGACGAAGGTGGTCTGGGATGATGATCCTCCTTTTGAGTAGCCAAGTCCTTCCATTTTTTAGCTGGTTTTCTTATGGATAGGATTTTATCTACAGTATCAGTGCTAGGCTTCATCATCTTGACATACTTAGTAACGTGATCTAGCTCTCCATTTAATCGTGCTACTTCTCGTTTGAGATCGATAGTGGTTTCGAGAACTCTTGTCTTGTCTTCATTAAGAGATAGAATGAGTTCATTCTTCTTTTCAAGTACCTGGGAGTCTTAAAGCCATTTGACTACCACTCGTTGTATGCGTTATTTAGGGATTCGTCAGACAGTTCATCATCGGAAGTATACTTCATTGCAGACTCAGTAGACTGATCAATCTTGGATGTGGAGGTTGTGAAAGCAACATAGTTACTTGTCTGTTCAGTGTCACTATCTCCTTCCTCTTTATCCGAAAGGTAAGCATGAATCCCTTCTTTTGCTTCTTTAGGAAGTTGGGATATTCCTTTTGTATATTCCCAAAGCCTTCACATTCGAAGTACTAAACCCCCTTTTCTTTTCTTGATCGCTCTTTTCTTCTGCCATTTTTGTTGGTGCTCTCAAACTTCTGAAACTTTTGCTGAGGTTTGTCTCTGCTATCTAGAGAGACATTCTTCCCTGCCATCTGGTTGAATCTTTTCATGACTCTATTATAGTTTTATGCTAGCATAGCAATAGTATCATCAATTTCGCTATCTGAGTCAGAATGCACGGGTTCAGCTTTTAAAGGATACTCCTTTGTGTTTCCTTTCCATAGTTGGAAGAGAGAGCCTATAGGTTAGGAGAGATCCCATGAGTTCATCAAATTTCAGGGTTTTCAGATCATGAACTTCTTCTATGGCAATTATTTTCATCTTGAACCTGGGCTTTATACCCTTAGAGTTTTTCTAACTAAATCTTCGTGAGTCATCGGTTTGCCAAGTGAGTAGGACTCATTGGCTAGATCCCTGACGCGAACATTGAACTCGGGTATGGTTTCGTCTTCATTGATCGAGAGGGCTTCAAAGTTGGTGGTGAGATATTGTTGTTTTTGCTCTCGGACTTTGGAGGTTCCCTCGTAAGCATTAGCAAGAGTATCTCATGCAATTTTGGCACTTGTGAATGTATTGATAAGTCTAAAGACATTCTTTTCCACTCCGTGAAATATCGCATTGAGTGCTCGGGAGTTACCTAGGGCTGCCTCGTCTTCTTACGGGCTCCAGTCTTTCTCTAATTTGGGACCACTAGATTTCCTTGAGTATCAACATATTGGGGCTCCTCCCAACCATTCGAGGGATTTCATGAAGGCACACATACGTGTTTCCAATAACCATAGTTTGTTCCGTCGAGTACTGTTGGTCGATTGACAGATCCTCCTTCCTTTGAATCCATGTCAACTACACAAAATCTTTGCAGGAAATCACCTAAGAGTTAAGGTGCCTCCTCTGGTACCAATTGAAATTTTAATTCGTAGCAGAACAAGATGTCGAATACAATGTTGAAACAACTGATTTGACAACTTGCCTAATTATAGACAATCAAAAGTAAATAGACAAACAATAAACAGAAGACACGAGAGATGTTTACTAGTTTGGTGTAACCACACCTACGCCTGGGGGCACTCTGCCTGTGGAAAGGTTTTCACTATACGGTAGTCAATAGTACAACTTCAGGCATCAACTAGCTATTACACAAGCTATTGTCCTAAGCTACTATTACTACTCTATGACATACCTCGACTAGGGACCCCCTATGTTTGAGAACGCCTCAATTCCACCTTTCGACCAATCACTTATGCTCGTTATATCTTTGTCTTTAATAGTCTTCGTGAATCTTCAATCAGATACACAAACCCCTGATTGATCAAACACTCAATTCTCCTCGAATGATGTTTGTCGAGCACACGGTTCTTAACAAAGCATACAACCTCCCAACATGGTAGTCCAACACACTTAGGAGCTCTGAATAATTTGTGCACGAAGAACCTCTAAGTTGCTATGGGGGAAGCACCTGCTTTTATAGCAACTCCACATGTCTATTTCGGAGTTCTACTCCTTATAGGAAATCTCCTTGCTGCCTTTCAATTCTGGCAAGTTGAAAGGTTTGCGTTGCCTTCTTTAATCTTGCTGACGTGTGTTCTTCACAGCTGGAAGTTGCCTAAACTTGTCGTGACTTAATTCCCTTGTGCGCCATGCTTTTGTGAATTAAATAGGAAAGTTTCGACAACTTTCCTAATCTTGAGCGCGTCATGTCACACCAAATGTGTCCCAACATGTTGGTCTGACACCTTATCTTGCGCTAAAAAATATGCCAACACTTAAACATAGCAACAAATTGCATTCTAGATTTTTATTCCTCTATATGTGAAACGACATGTGTTTCTTCAGTGAAATTTGTTATTTTAAGTACAGTACCTTGTGTCGTTCCTCTGTATGGCTCATTTGATTTCAATTGTATGAACTAAGTGATGAAGGTATTTTTAATCTTTTGGTTTATTTTAACAGAAATAAGAGATTTTATGCAAAAATAAAATAGTTAACAGGAAATATTTACAATTTTTCCATAATTTTAGGAGAATTGTCAGTCAATTAGTAAGAATATAGTTCAAACTATTAATCAATTCAGAGAATAATAGTATACGGGTCATAGTGGGAAGTCACAACACTGCAACAAAAACTCAAAGTGAAAAAACTCAAGTGTTGCCTAACTCTATGTTCATATCGCTTAAGACCTTATTACACAAAGTGTATGTCGCCTATAAGATGCCTCTTATGCCTTGTAGCATATTTTATTAAGCGACATATGTGATTGTTGTTATGTCATCTACAATAACATAGGTGACACGTATATGAACATGTCGCTCAAAAATCAGAGGAGGCATTTGACAATCATGTTACTTAAAATATAAGGTATGTAAGTAACAATTGTGTCACTTACACGATAAATGACATGAATAACTTAGACGTCTTTTATCATATATATATATATATATATATATATATATATATATATATATATATGTGCGACTTATACATTTACACATCACCAATGAAAGGAACATGTAAACTTCTTGAATCACATATATTATTGGCTAATCTAGACTATATTGTAAATCAAACAAATTTTATTAATATGAAAATTAATAATTAGAATTTATATTTCACATTTGAGAATGATAGTTGAAAGTCTAGAGTATATAAAATGCTTATATAGGCACAATGTTATAATCTCATTCTCACACCTCCGATGTGGGATATACTGCTATTTCTATACTACAAGCCGTAACTACATGTACCAATCCTGAGTCATGACTTTTCGTTGAAAAATAAATTCACTTTTACCTCTATTAATACATGAAACGAGAGCACGTAGTGTATATGTGGACTTGACTTAATGAACTAATCCACTTACAATTCTAGGGATGCACTCTAATAAAAATTCTCTCTTAGATGAGAATTTAAGAACGAGTACTATTAATAGCATGAAAATAATAAGTGGTCACGATAAATAGACGAATTAATAATAAATAAAATAAAATAATCGGTTAGAAGATTATATGAGTCAAATTGGCATATACCAAAAATAAAGCTACTTTGTCTTGTTTCCATCTCATAAAAACTACTTCATTCATATATTATGAAAATGAAACATGTAAAGAAGAAAATGAAACTTGTTTTATCAATATATTTTAATATGATTTTCAATTTCAATTTAATATCAAATTTATTTGGAGCGTTCAAGATCATCGAGATAGCGGAAGCATAAACAATACAAAATCCAAAAACTGTCCAAGAACATGAACCATTAAATTTCAAAGCAAAATCTATTCCACAAGAGTTTACCTTTTAGTTTTGTTGAATCAAGAAAGAAGAACAAGATGATCTTCTTCTCTAGAGCAAGTCCACACCAAGAGGATGATCCTTAAGATCCAAGACACTTAGCCTACTGGAACGAAAGTGTGAAGAACAAGAGAGCAAAGGGAGAGAGAAGAAGGGTGTGGCCGACCAAGTGAGTGAGAGAGAGAGAATGATTTTTTTGCACTTGTGGGATTTTTGTCTACTTCATCAACTCATAAAGCTTGATTGATTAAAGTAACAAATGATGAAGACATGGGTTAAAGGCAAGTCATCACCTAATCCCCTAAATCACCCTTCATCATAATCAACAACACCAACTACGCATGGTGTGTGGCCCCCACACTTGGACCCACCAAGTGTCCGGCCACATAGGGCTTATTGGGCCTTGTTGGGCCTTTCTTGGGCCGGCTAAGTGGCCTCATGGGCCGAGCCTAATGGGCCCGCCCATGCAGTCGCGTGCCTTGTCCAAAAATTATCCGACCCTTTGTCGTCACCTATCAAACAAAGTCCAACGCGATATCGACGACAAACTCAGTTTTCTCGATTTGCTAATCATTCTCACAAAACCGAACCCATGGCCTAAAAACCTCAGTTTTGGCCATGTCTTGCTCATCAACAAAACGCTAACGTTTTCTTGTCTCAAGTTATCCATATTGTATGTCTATGACCCTCTAGGCTCATGCCACCGTTGGCAGATCGGCGTAAGAAATCTCTCTTGCCGGATCCATCATAAGTGGTCTCTAGTAAGACATTATGATTACCCAAGGTGCATGATGAACGATGATTCAATTTAACCTTGTGCGTACAAGTCACTATCCTATTATCTCTAGACATCCTGATTGATCACAAGGCATAGAGTCGTCATCCTTGTTCAATCAATCATTGTTACTTGATATGCGAGGCGACTGAGAAATGATAACTCGTATCACCGGCATGGTCATGCACTTCCTCTAAGTTACTCTCGATCAAGCGGCCTAAACGGATATCTTTCCCATACCGTAGTACGAGGGATAAATCCCTTAGTCGTCTTTCGTGTCACTCATGTAATCCGTTCCGCCACCCAATCATGCCCGTTATTGTAATCATGTTACGGAAAGCGTTAGTCGCAAGTCAAAGTCGTACGTCGACCGCATAGCGATCACAAAGACTCTTTGGTCTAAGGATATTGTGACAAGCTATCGCATTTGAATATGTTCATGACTTAATCTATGAAAACACTATTCAAAGCGGGTCATCCGATATCAATCACCTCATGATATCTATGATATGATTCCGAGATCCCACATCCCTATGATAAGCAGAACTACATCATTTAGAACCATCTTCATACTGGTCGCTTCAATTGAAGCGTATATTGACCAGGGACTTGTTAAGTGTGATCCGTACAGATTTATGGTTCTACTACTTTAGTGGTCATAAATCATATCATGCTCAACATATTACTTCAACACATAAGTAATACAAAGCTGTTTTATTTATTACAAACGATGATTAATATACATAGACATTTATAGACTACTAGCAATTGGACTAGGGCACAAAAATGCTATCAATCTCCCACTTGCCCCTAGTTCCAATCTAAGTCTCAGTCTATCCCCATTGACCTAAAATGTTTATCATGTTTTTCTTGAGGAAGATATTAGGTCAAGGGGTCGGCTGTGTTATCATCAGATGCAACTTAGTGGATCTTCACGTCACCTCTAGCAACTATGTCTCGGATGATGTGATACTTCCTGAGTACATGCTTATATATGTCATGTGCTCTGCGTTCCTTAGCTTGCGCAATTGCCCCGGTGTTGTCACAATATAAGTCTACTGGTTTAGATGGGTTTTGAATTACACCTAACCCAGCCATGAAACTCCTGATCCATACAGCCTCCTTTGCTGCTTCCGATGCAGCAATATACTCAGCTTCCGTTGTAGAGTCGGCGATGGTGTCCCGCTTCTTGCTTTTCCAGCTGAATGCTCCACCGTTCAACATAAACACATATCCTAACTGACTCTTAAAGTCATCAAGGTCTGTCTGGAAACTAGCCTTGACTGCAAGCCAGTGTTCCTCACCGGGTTTGGATTGATGTTTACTTGTACAGCTTAGGGCGAACGAGACATCCGGTCTCGTACATATCATGGCATACATTATGGACCCTATTGCCGAAGCATATGGGATCTCATTCATTCTTTTTAGTTCTTCAGCTGTCTCAGCACACTGATTCTTACTAAGCTTTATGCCATGACGCATGGGCAGCAGTCCTTTCTTGGAATTATGCATTGAGAATCTTCTCAACACTTTGTCTATATAGGGTCTTTGACTTAAGCCCAAGACCCGCTTGGCACGATCTCTATATATATTGATCCCCAAGATATAAGAAGCTTCGCCTAAGTCCTTCATTGCGAAACACTCACCTAACCAAGCCTTTGTCAAAAGCAAGGTAGGAATGTTGTTTCCAATGAGCAATATGTCATCGACATAGAGCACCAAAAAGACTACCTTACTCTCATCTGCCTTTTTATACATGCAAGCTTCATCACCGTTCTTGATGAAGCCAAACTGTTTCACATCTTCATCAAAACGTTGGTTCCAACTCCGAGATGCTTGCTTCAAACCGTAAATTGATTTGAGCAACTTAAAAATCTTTCCCTTATTCTTTGGATCCTCAAAACCCTCAGGCTGGGACATATAAATGTCCTCATCTAACCTCCCATTAAGGAAAGCAGTTTTCACATTCATTTGCCATATCTCATAATTATGATAAGCTGCTATGGCAAGTAGAATGTGAATAGATTTGACCATAGGTACTGGAGAAAAGGTTTCCTCATAGTCAATTCCGTGGACTTGTCTATAACCTTTTGCTACCAGTCGTGCTTTATAGGTCTGAGGTTTACCATCCATGTCTATCTTCATTTTAAAGATCCATTTACACCCAATGACTTTTACGCCAGGGGTTTGATCTACCAAGTCCATTACTTGATTATCTGACATGGATTGTATTTCTTCCCTCATGTCTTCCAGCCATTTCTCATAATCGGTTTCGTCCATGACCTCTCGAAAGATAGTTGGATCATTGTCCACTAACACCAATTCATCACCTCCAGTTACTAGAAAATCGTATCTGATAGGTGCATGACTGGTCCTTTCAGACCGCCTTGGACCGTCCTCATTAACTGTAGCTATTGGTTCTTGCTCAACGACCACTTCTGGCTCTACTTCTTCTAAGGGGTCGTCTAGTGGTTCCTGAGCAACTATCTCATCCATAATGAATCAAGATGAATAGTCCTCCCACTGACTGTCTTGGAAATAAATTTCTTTTCCAAGAATATCCCACCTCGGGCGACGGTTACTTTATTCTCGCTCGGTTTATAGAAGTATTATCCCTTTGTTTTTTGGGATTTCCGACGAAAGTCCACTTATCTAACCTTGGTTGCTAGCAACCGTTTTACAAAAGCTTCGCAACCCCAGATTTCCATGTCTCATCTAGATCCACGTACATCACAATGTGATAAATAAGTACAAAGGATAATACATTTGCAAAATGTTGCAAATCAAATGCCTGATGCATTTGCAGATACATCAAAGATAACAAGGTCATACATAGATGCTATAAACACACCTGCGAGAATTAAAATTAATGATGGTAATTCAAAAGCAGAAATTGATTCGTCTAGTACACGCCAGAAGCGTAGGAGGCCATTAGGGGCAAAAGATATTGTTCCTCGTAAAAGAAAAAATCAATAGAATAGACAAATAGTTCCAACATAATTTTCAGTTCTCGAAGAACTATTGGTTCCTATAGAACCATCGATCCCAAATGAAAATGAAAATTCTAAAATGCGCGAAGATTTATGAGAACAACGAGGTAAGAAAATAAACATTAATTATTCCTACGCGAATTAGAATTGGGATGATAAATCAAATGATATAAATGAAGTCCTTGCATTTACAGTGGCAAGTGAGATAATAAATGACTCTGAGTTTGAGCCACGCAGTATTGATGAATGTCGTGAAAGACATGATTAGCCAAAATGGAAAGAATCAATTCAAACAGAATTGACTTCATTAGCAAAATGACAAGTCTTTGGACCTATAATTCGAACGCCAGAAGATGTTCGACCAATTGGATACAAATGGGTATTCACAAAGAAAAGAAATGAGAAAAACGAAATTGTTCGATATAAAGCTAGGCTTGTAGCGCAGGGTTTTTCTCAACGACCTGGGGTCGATTTTGATGAGACATACGCACTTGTAATGGATATGATTACGTTCAGATACTTGATTAATTTAACAATCTCTGAAGGACTGGATATGTATATGATGGACGTTTTCACTGCCTACTTATATGGTACGTTGGACACTGATATTTATATGAGACTCCCCGAAGGAGTAAAATTGCCCGAAGCGATTAAAAATAGTCCAAGAAATATGTATTCGATAAAATTACACGAGTCATTATATGAACTAAAAAAAATCTGGTAGAATGTGATACAATCGTCTAAATGAATACCTTACTAGAGAAGGGTAGAAAAATAATGTTATATGCATGTGCGTATTTATCAAGAAAACAAATCTCGGATTTGTTATTGTGGAAGTGTACGTAGATGATATGAATTTAATTGGGACGTCTAAAGAGATTATTAATACTGCAGAATATCTTAAGAGGGAGTTTGAGATGAAAGATTTAGGAAAAACAAAATATTGTCTCAGCCTGCAGATCGAGCATATTTCAGATGGAATTTTAACTCATCAATTTGCATATGTTGAGAAACTTTTGAAGCGCTTTAATATACAAGACGCTCATCCACTAAGTACTCCAATGGTCGTTTGGTCTCTTGACCCTAAAAAGGATCCATTTCGCCCTAAAGAAAGTGAAGAAAATATACTTGATCCTGAAGTACCATTTCTAAATGCGATAGGAGTTTTATTATATTTGGCCCAATGTAGAAGGCCAGATATAGCATTTGCATTAAATGTGCTCGCAAGATTCATCTCAGAACCGACAAGACGACATTGGAACGGAATCAAGCATATATTACGTTACTGGAGTGGGATGAAAGATTTTGAATTATTGTACTCGAAATCCTCAAATAATACTGGCTTGATCGGATACGCAGATGTTGGATACCTCTCAGACCCCTATAAAGCACGCTCTCAAACTGGGTATGTATTTACTTGTAATGACACAACAATATTCTGGCGTTCTACAAAGCAGACTTTGGTCGCAACATCCTCAAACCATTCAGAAATTCTTGCACTACATGAAGCTAGCCGAGAATGTGTGTTCTTATAATCAGTTATCCAACATATACGAGATGCATGTGGATTTCCATCAATCAGAAGCTCCCCTTCCATAATATATGAAGACAATGCAGCATGCATAGCTCAAATAAGAGACGGGTACATAAAAGGAGACAGAATCAAACATATATCACCAAAGTTCTTCTACACTCACGAACTCCAGAAGAGTAACGAGATTGATGTCAAGCAAATTTGCTCTAGTGAAAATCTTGCAGATTTGTTCACTAAAAGTTTGTCGACATTCACCTTCGAGAAGTTAGTATGGCAAATTGGCATGCGTCGATTTAACAAGCAACCGAAATAACTCTGCCGGTCATCATGGGGAGCAACAATCAGGGGGAGCAACAATTAGGTGGAGCAAGTATATGAAGAAGATCACACTCTAGACTTATGTGCGGAACACTCTTTTTCCCTTATTCAGGTTTTGTCCCACTAGGTTTTCCTGAAAAGGTTTTTAACGAGGCAACATTAAGCACGTTCAACACCGCCCACATAATTAGTTATGAGTGGTGGTGTCCAATGTAACGCCCCAAGATCCGGTTCTCCGAATCTTAGTCGTCACGCGATAAAAATACAAGTATCGATAATACATATACGAAGATACATATACGAAATAGTTATGAAACACCTCGAGTGTCCTCGAGTGTATCATAACTATACTCGCACAAAGTCAACACCTTTAGTTTAGGCGTCCCTAACTTAAAGGTGATTGCACAAGTAAGCAAACCAGTTCTAAAACAATTCCATCAAAACATCCTTTGAAAATGAAGCAAGTAACTCATAAATAAATACCATAATGGTGAGGCATAACGCCACCTCACCGAGTGTTTTACAAAATAAAGTAATAAACCGGATAATGAAAAGCAATAACAAAACAGGTTACGACTCAACAGAGTCTACAACCGCCGACCAATCACCACTGGCAAAGACACGTCGACACGACACGCCCCCAAGCTCCCAGTCAAAAGATCTAAACGCATCCATAACCTGCACAAGTTGTAGGGGTGAACACGCTACCTCCAAGACTCAAACATCGCACATACACAAGATGATAACGATGCAAAAGTAGTTGTATAACAAAATTAACTACACCCTAGGGTAACCGATTTCAGCCCAGGGAATCCACCCTTTCCTCGGTTCACCCTCCCTTAGGTAAAGGTAACCGATCTCGATCAAGGGAGTCCACCCTCAACTCGATTCACCTTACACCTAAATAAAGGCAACCGATCACAACTAAGGGAGTCCACCCTCAGCTCGGTTGACCTTTCCCACAAAGATAAAGGTAACCGATCTCGATCAAGGGAATCCACCCTCAACTCGGTTTACCTTACACCTAAATAAAGGTAACCGATCACAACTAAGGGAGTCCACCCTCAGCTCGGTTGACCCTTACCACAAATAAAGGTAACCGATCTCGATCAAGGGAATCCACCCTCAACTCGGTTTACCTTACACACCACCTGCAACACAAGTATCACACCATACTCATGCACAAAACATAATAGGTGCAAGACGGAATAAATCATCGTCTGAAAAGCAAATAATATAATACCTGGCACAATCCCGTGCATACAATCAGTTCAGAGTTATACTAAACTAATTCACCCAACATTATCATGCAAATCTCACTATTCGCATATAATCACACCAAGCATATTCACGCAACTACCATAGTGCCAAATCATGCTCACACGTATATATATACACACATATATAATCAAACAAAAGCATCAAGCCATATAGTCTAGGTAGCTATGTCCCCCTACCTCAAATTTCCAACGTAAGCTCCTAAGATTCTCGCGACGCCAAGCTATGCCTTTTCTTTCCCGCGGTCGTCAAAGGAATCTAAAAGTGATAAAATCACAAGTTTTAATAACTAACCGAAATCCGGATTTTCACGAAATTAAACCCAAGTGCTACCCCGACAAGTATCGCTCACTCCAACACTTCTTAATTAACCTAAGTTGTCAAAATGGGCCCGGAACGGCCCATTTTGCCCGCTAATTCGAATCTGCCCGGTTGTGTGAATTTGTCCCTCGGGAATCCGAAAATTCCCAAATTGGTGTCTAAATTCCTAATTATATTTGACAGGACCAACGCAATTGACGGAATCGAATTCCGACACCCGAGCGATTTAATCGCGCAAATTAAAGTTTCGACACACGTTTTCCGATTTTCGTAATTTAAATCCAAAAATCACCAAGGGTGTCAACTATTGATTCGAGGGTTACTCGAGACCTCCCGAAACTCACAAACCCGAATTCCGGGCTCGTGGGACCACCCGGGCCACTCACGGCCCGAGAGGCCCAAACGGCCCGCGGTCGCCATAGGCTGCCACGGCTAGCCAAGGCAGGGGCTGGCCACTGCCGGACCACCTCCGGCACGCCACCACACTGGCCGGAGCTCCGGTGACCGGCCGGAGCTCCGGCGAACCCTCCGGCCGTCGGAAAATTTCAAAAACGTCCCAAAATGCTCCAAAACACCCCTACAACTCCACTCCATCATCATTTCACTCATTTCTCATCAACCCACAACTCAAACTCATCACGATGGAAAAAAAATGAGTTGCTCACCGTAGCCAATGATGTGAGGAACCCGAATACGCAAGAAAACGGTCGATCACGCGACCGGATCGTCGGGAAATCGCCCCAAGCTTTTCTCCTCTTCTTCCTTCTTCCTCTCTCTCGGCCAGCCCTCCTCTCTCTCTCTCTCCTTCTCTTTGATTCTGCCGAGAATGGCTTCCCCCCCCCCCCCCTTTATCAATTAAACCAAATTATTTAAACACTAAACTAATTAAATATACCTATTTCCCATTTTCTTTTAAATCTAAATTAAAACAATTAATTTTTAACCACTCAAAAAGTCTCCCCCCCCCTCTAGAATCATGCCAAGTGTAAAGTAGGGGGGTCCCACAAGCCACTTTTGTCATTTCGGACCCGAAATCGTCCGAAACGGACACGTTTTTCGAAACCGTGATGTTTCGCTAAATTTTAGCTTCCATATGCACCTAATATCCATAATATTACAATTTCAACTTAAAATGGCTCAAATAGTAGTCCTCGGTGACTCTCGGGTCAAAATTTGGTCAAATCGCGAATTTTTAAATTTTTATCCATTTTTCACAAAATTGACCCAAAATGACCGGGAGCGGTCCTTACAACCTTCCCTCCTTAAAGAATTTCGTCCGCGAAATTAAAACGTACCTCAATTCTCGAAAAGGCGGGGATACTTGGCCCGAATCTCATCTGCTCGCTCCCACGTCGACTCTTCGACACCGTGATGTTGCCAAAGCACTCACACTAGTAGGATGGTCCTGCCCCTCAATATCTGATCTCGTGAGTCTGAGATCTGAACTGGCCTTTCTTCATACGACGCATCTGGGGTCAACTCCAACTCAGCCCACTCTATCACGTGCGACGGGTCAGGGTGATATTTTCTCAGCATCGATACATGGAAAACGTTATGCACTGCCGCAAGGGATGGTGGCAAAGCAAGCCGGTAAGCCACTGCTCCCACTCTGGAAATGATCTCGAAGGGCCCAATGTACCTCGGTGACAACTTCCCGTCGCTCCTTGCCTTCTTGAACCTGATCAGCCCCTTCTTCGGGCTAACCTTCAAGAAGACATGGTCGCCCACTTCGAACTCAAGCGGTCGACGCCTCCTATCCGCGTAACACTTCTGTCTACTCTGCGCCGCCTTCAACCGTTCTCGAATCAGGGCTACCTTCTCGGTAGTCTCCCTAACCAGATCAGGTCCTAACAGGCTCTTGTTGCCCACCTCCGCCCAACAGACGGGTGAACGACACGGCCTACCATACAACGCCTCGAATGGTGCCATCTGAATGCTGGCCTGGTAGCTGTTGTTGTAGGCGAACTCTGCTAGTGGCAAGTGATCCTCCCACGCTCCATGGAAGTCCAGAATACATGCCCAGAGCATGTCCTCCAGGATCTGGATCACTCGCTCTGACTGACCATCAGTCTGCGGGTGGTAAGCGGTACTCAGCCGAATATTCGTCCCCATAGCGCACTGAAGGCTGTCCCAGAATCGCGATGTAAAGCGAGGGTCTCGGTCCGACACTATCGACACCGGCACCCCGTGTAGTCTGACTATCTCGCGCACATACAGCCTGCTCAGCTTGTCTACCGGGTCCGTCATCTTCATAGGCAGGAAGTGAGCGGACTTCGTCAGTCTGTCAACCACTACCCAAACAGCATCATTGCCCCTCGCAGACCTCTGCAAACCGCACACGAAGTCCATGGTGATATGCTACCATTTCCACTCAGCGATCTCTAGTGGCTGTAGCGGACCTGCTGGTCTCTGGTGCTTGATCTTCACCTGCTGACAAGTAAGGCATCTCGCCACAAATTCCGCTATCTCGCGCTTCATCCCGCTCCACCAGAAGTGGCGTCTGATGTCGTGGTACATCTTAGTCCCCCCGGGATGTACTGTGAGTCGCGAGCTGTGCGACTCACGTAGTACCGCCTCGCGGAGACTCTGGGGCACGAACAGTCTGCTCTGGAAGCGAAGACCCTGATCGTTGCCCAGTGACCACCCTTCGGACTCGCTTCCGCTGGTCAACCTTTCTCGGAATGTCACTGATTCCGCATCCTCGATCTGCGCCTCGAGCACCCTGCTGATCAAATCTGGCTGCGCTACTAAGGAACACAGAGCCACTTACCCTGTGACTTCCTCTAGCTCCATCTTGAACTCGCCGAGTTCTCCCAGCATCTTCCATTCCCGTACAGCTACGGAAACGAGACTGTGGAGTGACTTCCTGCTGAGGGCGTCGGCAACAACATTTGCCTTGCCCGGGTGGTAAAGCAGGTCAAAGTCGTAGTCCTCAATCAGCTCCATCCAGCGCCGCTGTCTCATGTTGAGGTCCTTATGAGAAAAGAGGTACTTCAGGCTCTTGTGATCAGAGAAGACCTGAAATTTCTCGCCATAGAGGTAGTGACGCCATAACTTCAGTGCAAATACGATTGCCGCAAGTTCCAGGTCGTGCGTCGGATAGTTCTTCTCGTACACTCTCAACTGTCGGGACCCGAACGCTACAACCTTCCCCAGTTGCATCAGCACAATACCCAGTCCCTCGCCGGACGCGTCACAGTAGACGTCGTAGCCTATGCCTCGCTCTGGTACTATCAGCACTGGAGCCGTGGTCAACAGAGTCTTCAGCTCCAAGAATAAGTTCTCACAGGACTCGTCCCACTCAAACTTAACTCCCTTCCGTGTAAGGTGAGTCATCGGTGCTGCCAGTCGTGAGAAATCCTTCACGAACCTTCTGTAATAACCTGCTAACCCCAGGAAACTACGAATCTCGAACACGCTCGTCGGCTGTGCCCATCTCGAGACTGCCTCAATCTTCACCGGGTCAACAAAGATACCGTCGCTGGACACTACATGCCCGAGGAACCTCACCTCAGTGAGCCAGAACTCACACTTCTCCAACTTCGCGTAAAGCTGGTGCGATAGGAGTAGCTGAAGCACGATCCTCAGATGTGCCTCGTGAGTCCTCTCGTCCGGAGAGTAGATAAGGATGTCGTCTACGAACACGATGACGAACTGGTCAAGGTAAGGCCGGAAGATCCGTGTCATCAGGTCCATGAACGCTGCTGGAGCGTTGGTCAAACCGAACGGCATCACCAAGAACTCGAAGTGGCCATACCATGTCCTGAATGCCGTCTTCTGGATGTCCTCCTCTCGCACCCTCAACTGATGATAACCAGATCGCAGGTCGATCTTGGAAAAGCATTTCGAACCCCTGAGCTGGTCGAAGAGATCGTCTATCCGCGACATCGGATAACGGTTCTTTACTGTCGCCCTGTTCAGCTTCCGGTAATCGATGCACATCCGGAGTGAACCTTCCTTCTTCTTCACGAACAACGCCGGAGCACCCCAAGGCGAAGTGCTCGGCCGGATGAACCCCTTTTCCTGTAGCTCCTGGAGTTGACTCTTCAACTCCTCGAGTTCCGCGGGAGCGAAACGTTAGGGTGCCACAGAAATAGGCGCCGTTCCCGGCAACAACTCGATTGCGAACTCCACCTCTCGCACTGGTGGCAAACCGCTCAGATCGTCTGGGAACACACCCGCAAACTCATCAACAACCCGTGGTAGTCCTCGGCCTCCGCCCGTCGGGCCGCTGCCCGCTATGGATAGTGCTGCAAGTAGGACTCCACTCCGACTCCCTAATGGACATGTGATAGTAGAGCCACCGCTCGATACTGTCACTCTCCTCTTGTAACAGTCGATGATCGCTCGGTACCGTCTCAACCAGTCCATACCCAGGATGACGTCGAATGTCGTCATGTCAAGTACAATCAGATCCCCCACAAGGGGATGGTCGGCTACGCGCACCTCGCATGCCTTGCAGACCCTGTCTAGAACAGTGTCGTTCCCCAAAGGTGTATCAACACGCAGGGGCGGACTCAAAGACTCGACCCTCAATGCCAGGGACCGTGCAAACCGTGCAGAGATAAAAGAATTCGAGGCACCTGTGTCTATGAGAATAGACACCCATGAATTAAAAACAAGAAACGTACCCTGCGCTGATCTCTGGTCATCAGGCTGTGGCGTCTCAGTCTGGCCTGCAACAGAATATACTCTGCCCCGTGTCTGCTGCCCTTGCCCGGTACTCGGCCCTGCCGACCGTGCTGGTGTGTTTCCCTGCCTAGGCCGATAGTCCTGCCGTGATGCGGATGAATGTACTGGTGTAGCGCCCTTGGAGGGACAGTCCTTGGCAATGTGCCCGAGGCGTCCGCACCTATAGCATGTGGGCGGTCCTGCGCTGGCCCGGCCTCCCTGAGACCCGGCCTGACTTCCCGGCCTTCCCGCCAGCGATCTGGGCTGTCCGCCCTGACTCTGCCTCGCAGTCCCATGCCTCTGTGGGCACTCCCGACAAAGATGTCCCGTCTGCTCGCACATGTAGCAAGTGGTTGGTGGTCTCGATCCTGCCGAGCTGGCAGCTGCTGTGTCTAGCGAAGCCAGCGGCCTCTGCTCCATCCGTCCAGCCTGCTGTGGCGGAAAGCCCGAATGACGGGGCCTCTTGAAGTCTCTAGACTCCGAAGGGCCACTCGGTCGGGGCCTCTGTGCACGGAGACGTCGGGTCTCTACCATCCCCTCCTCGATAGCTGCGGCGGTGTCCACTATCACCGAGTACACTCGGAACCTAAGAGCAAGGATCCGGTCGAAGATTTCGGGCCTCAGCCCCCGCTCGAACCGTTTGCAACGGCTCGCATCGGACCTCACCAGATCCGGAGCAAATCTCGACAAGGCCGTGAAACGGGCCTCGTACTCGGCGACCGTCAGGGTCTCCTGGCGCAGTTCCAGGAACTGCTGCTGCCGGCTATCCCGCGCCGACTCTGGAAAGTAGCTCTCGAGGAAGACCTCCCGGAACTCCTCAAAGTCCTGCCCAACCCGGGCCCTCACCCGCTCCCACCAGTAGTAGGCATCGCCCTTCAGCTGGTGAACAGCTAAAGTGATGCGGATGCTCCCCTCGTTGACCCCTGTGGTGTCCAGGTCCCGAGTGATCTGCTGTAGCCACTGCTCGGCTATCGAGGGATCAAGCTCTCCGTGGAAAGCAGGTGGGTGCAGTCGTAGGAAGTCTCGCAATGCGTGCGACGGCTGTACTGCAGCCCGAACTGGTGCTGCCTCAGGTGTGGTGGACCTAGCTGCCCTCCGCCCCATGACCTCGGTCAGGGACTGTATCGACCTCAACAGCTCATCCCCCATCGGGACCCTGTCGGGAGCGGTCGTCGGGGCAGCAGGCATCCCCATGGGAGTTCCCGCCTGCCCAGCACTGCCGGTGGCAGTCTCCGCGGACTGTGTCTCGACACCAGTGGTCTGCTCCGCGGGCTCGGCAACTCGAGCTCCCTGAGTCGCCCTCGACGCTCCCCGCCCCCTGGTACCTCCTCGCCTAGTCTTCGGCACCATGTGCACTACTGCACGAAAATGAGATTACAATCAGGATCCACGATCAAGCGGACTTCGCGCTAAAGGACAATGGAACTTCACTGATTTTCTACCATTACTAATCATACTAGGTACTAATATCCTAGCGTAGTAATACTAACCGGCAATGTTCTCACTAACATACCCATCAGTCAACACATGTCATCAATCAAACATGTCAATAATATACTCACGTTAACAAGCAACCTCATGTACTATCACAGTACCACAACCTGTCCATCATTTCTCAAGTCATACAGTCACACCACTGCACATAAGTTTTCAGGCTAACTCACTACTGACCAACTTAACACCACAAAACTCAAAGACCAAAGCCACGTAATACTCTCCTATTACTAACTCTACCCGACGTGTCGACGCAAGACACACAGGTGTTGAACCTGACCTCTGATACCAAACTGTAACGCCCCAAGATCCGGTTCTCCGAATCTTAGTCGTCACGCGATAAAAATACAAGTATCGATAATACATATACGAAATAGTTATGAAACACCTCGAGCGTCCTCGAGTGTATCATAACTATACTCGCACAAAGTCAACACCTTTAGTTTAGGCGTCCCTAACTTAAAGGTGATTGCACAAGTAAGTAAACCAGTTCTAAAACAATTCCATCAAAACATCCTTTGAAAATGAAGCAAGTAACTCATAAATAAATACCATAATGGTGAGGCATAACGCCACCTCATCGAGTGTTTTACAAAATAAAGTAATAAACCGGATAATGAAAAGCAATAACAAAACAGGTTACGACTCAACAGAGTCTACAACCGCCGACCAATCACCACTGGCAAAGACACGTCGACACGACACGCCCCCAAGCTCCCAGTCAAAAGATCTAAACGCATCAATAACCTGCACAAGTTGTAGGGGTGAACACGCTACCTCCAAGACTCAAACATTGCACATACACAAGATGATAACAATGAAAAAGTAGTTGTATAACATAATTAACTACACCCTAGGGTAACCGATTTCAGCCCAGGGAATCCACCCTTGCCTCGGTTCACCCTCCCTTAGGTAAAGGTAACCGATCTCGATCAAGGGAGTCCACCCTCAACTCGATTCACCTTACACCTAAATAAAGGCAACCGATCACAACTAAGGGAGTCCACCCTCAGCTCGGTTGACCTTTCCCACAAAGATAAAGGTAACCGATCTCGATCAAGGGAATCCACCCTCAACTCGGTTTACCTTACACCTAAATAAAGGTAACCGATCACAACTAAGGGAGTCCACCCTCAGCTCGGTTGACCCTTACCACAAATAAAGGTAACCGATCTCGATCAAGGGAATCCACCCTCAACTCGGTTTACCTTACACACCACCTGCAACACAAGTATCACACCATACTCATGCACAAAACATAATAGGTGCAAGACGGAATAAATCATCGTCTGAAAAGCAAATAATATAATACCTGGCACAATCCCGTGCATACAATCAGTTCAGAGTTATACTAAACTAATTCACCCAACATTATCATGCAAATCTCACTATTCGCATATAATCACACCAATCATATTCACGCCACTACCATAGTGCCAAATCATGCTCACACGTATATACACACACATATATAATCAAACAAAGGCATCAAGCCATATAGTCTAGGTAGCTATGTCCCCCTACCTCAAATTTCCAACGTAAGCTCCTAAGATTCTCGCGACGCCAAGCTATGCCTTTTCTTTCCCGCGGTCGTCAAAGGAATCTAAAAGTGATAAAATCACAAGTTTTAATAACTAACCGAAATCCGGATTTTCACGAAATTAAACCCAAGTGCTACCCCGACAAGTATCGCTCACTCCAACACTTCTTAATTAACCTAAGTTGTCAAAATGGGCCCGGAACGGCCCATTTTGCCCGCTAATTCGAATCTGCCCGGTTGTGTGAATTTGTCCCTCGGGACTCCGAAAATTCCCAAATTGGTGTCTAAATTCCTAATTATATTCGAGAGGACCAACGCAATTGACGGAATTGAATTCCGACACCCGAGCGATTTAATCGCGCAAATTAAAGTTTCGACACACATTTTCCGATTTTCGTAATTTAAATCCAAAAATCACCAAGGGTGTCAACTATTGATTCGAGGGTTACCCGAGACCTCCTGAAACTCACAAACCCGAATTCCGGGCTCGTGGGACCACCCGGGCCACTCACGGCCCAAGAGGCCCAAACGGCCCGCGGTCGCCATAGGCTGCCACGGCCAGCCAAGGCAGGGGCTGGCCACTGCCGGACCACCTCCGGCGCGCCACCACACTGGCCGGAGCTCCGGCGAACCCTCCGGCCGCCGGAAAATTCCAAAAACGTCCCAAAATGCTCCAAAACACCCCTACAACTCCACTCCATCATCATTTCACTCATTTCTCATCAACCCACAACTCAAACTCATCACGATGGAAAAAAATGAGTTGCTCACCGTAGCCAATGATGTGAGGAACCCGAATACGCAAGAAAACGGTCGATCACGCGACCGGATCGTCGGGAAATCGCCCCAAGCTTTTCTCCTCTTCTTCCTTCTTCCTCTCTCTCGGCCAGCCCTCCTCTCTCTCTCTCCTTCTCTTTGATTCTGCCGAGAATGGCTTCCCCCCCCCCCCCCCCCTTTATCAATTAAACCAAATTATTTAAACACTAAACTAATTAAATATACCTATTTCCCATTTTCTTTTAAATCTAAATTAAAACAATTAATTTTTAACCACTCAAAAAGTCTCCCCCCCCCCCCCCTCTAGAATCATGCCAAGTGTAAAGTAGGGGGGTCCTACAAGCCACTTTTGTCATTTCGGACCCGAAATCGTCCGAAACGGACACGTTTTTCGAAACCGTGATGTTTCGCTAAATTTTAGCTTCCATATGCACCTAATATCCATAATATTACAATTTCAACTTAAAATGGCTCAAATAGTAGTCCTCGGTGACTCTCGGGTCAAAATTTGGTCAAATCGCGAATTTTTAAATTTTTATCCATTTTTCACAAAATTGACCCAAAATGACCGGGAGCGGTCCTTACATCCAAGGTGGAGTGTTGTAAATTAAATATGGCCACCACCATGACCATTGTGTTGTCTCATCCATCAAGTCTCTTCCCTTGTTTCATGGATTGATAGAGTGTAGTAGTAATTTATTTCACATGCAAGAGGACATGTGTTCATGCATGCCCCTACCATTTCTCCCTATAAAAGGGCACCATGTAAGTCTTCAAAGTTGCACCAATTTTCATCATCCGAGACTCTTCTTTCTCCTCCCTTTTTATTAAGTAATTCTCATTTTATTTGTATCCTTTACTCACTTAAATTCTTGCTCAAATAATTAATATTGGTGACATCTTAACTCACAACCAACACAAATTCCACAACAAGAATATTTCTATGGGAAAAAATAAATAATTTTAATTTTAAATAAATCAAAATTTTAAATCCATTTAAAATATTTAAATTCAGATTTTAATGAAGACTTTTCATTTTCTGAATTTATTAGAGTTTTAATGGAGACCTTTCGTTTTTTAACATTATGATCATTACACCTTTGGTATTCTATGGAGATCCCATAAATACCAGAGCTTGATCATATGTGAATTAGAAAACAAAATATACGAAATTTGTTACTCTCTCTTTACTTCTTTCCTGGAATTTGGTCTTGCAATCTTGAGTCTCTATTGTGCGAGTGGGCACGATAGCAGAGAGATAACCGTGTTAACCTCGAAGGCATCCGACACACGATCGCCACCACGGTCTAACCGGATATTTCTTTCAAGTCAGTGGCTCCCATACCACGTCACGGTTCCTACCTTCTCACACTCGAGTTTCTTGGTTGTGCTCATCTTCCAGATATCAACAAAAAACAGACTTGGATTAAGGTGTTGCGTGCCACGTCATTCCGGGTATCCTAGTCTTACAATTTGAAAGAATCTTTTAGATATCTGTTTAGATGACTTTTGCTTCTGCTTCCACGAACATACATGCTTTAGCTATTTCCAAGCTGGAACCACTTGACGGTATCAATTACCATTGTTGGTCCCAAAAACTCCTTTTGTTTTTTTAACAATTAGACATAGACTATGTGTTGTTCAATGATACCCATGTTCCCTTCACTGTTAATGGACCCCTTGCTCTCGATCAAACTCCCCCGTTAGCTGCCATCTTGAGAAAAAACCAGGATGACCTTAAGAAATTTGAGAAGGACAACAAAACTGCTCGGTACCATATTCTAAGTCAAATGACCAATAATCTATTTGACATATTTATGGTACACAAGTCAGCTAAGCTAATGTGGGAAGCCTTTGAGAAGAAATGTGGTGCTGACGATGCTGACAAAAAGAAAAATGTTGTCGGCAGATGGCTTGCTTTTAAGATGGTTGATAGAAAGCCTATAACGGACCAAGTTCACGAGTATGAGAATCTCTCGGCGGATGCCGTCAATGAAGGGATGAAGATGTGTGAGATATTCCTCGCAAACGTGCTGCTGGAAAAGTTTTCACCTTCATGGAATGACTACCGGACCCACCTCAAACACAAGAATAAAGATCTCTCCCTATAGGAGCTAGTTAGCCACATGTGAACTGAGGAGGCAAATCCCCTAAAAGACCAAATGGCTTCCCTGTCCATTCACTCTGTCAAGGCCAATATTGTGGAGTCTGGCAGTCCTTCAAACTACAACTTTAAGGGAAAACGCATGGGAAAGATCGGAGTTCAACAGAACAATACCCAATTCAAGAAGCAATCAGGGAAGACACTTGCAAAACCTGCTGCTTCTATTGCTGCTGCTTCAAATCCAACACCTGCTAGAGTGGTGGAGTGTTGGGTTTGTGGCAAGAAAGGGCACAAGACGCAAAAGGCGACCTTATGATCAAGCCAACATCGTTGAGAGCGAAAACATTGTTGTTGATGTGGTAGTCGAGGCCAACGTGGTTGCTAACTATGCTGATTGGGTGTTGGACTCAACAGCGACCAGGCACATGTACATGAAGAATGAGATGTTCTCTAACTTCGTGGAGGATGCACCTGGTGAAAGCGTTTACATGGTAAATGACTCTACTGTCGCAATCACTACATCGGGAAAGATAGTACTCCAGCTGACTTATGGGAAGAAGCTTGAACTCAACAACACTATGTGTGTTCCCTCTCAGCGCCGCAACCTGGTTTCGGGTCCTCTTCTCAACAAAGCTGGCCTAAAGACTATTATTGAAGCTGATACTGTAGTGTTTAGTTTCAAGAAGAAATTTTTTGGTAAAGAGTATTATTCTAATGGACTTTTTGTAATCAATGTTTATTCAGCCATTAATAAGAATGCATCTACTTCTGCTTACTTTACTGAGTCAATAGATTTGTGGCATGCAAGATTAGGTCATGTCAATGAAAAATCTATTAAAAAGCTAAGAAGAAAGTCTATCATACCTAAATTGGGTAAATCCAATTTATCCAAATGCCAAGTTTGTGTCGAAACGAAGTTTACAAAGAATCCCTGTAAACCTGTGACTCAGAGACACTCAAACCTCCTAGACTTAATTCACACTGATTTGGCTGATTAAGAACACTAGGAGTAAAGGCGGTAAACATTATTACGTGACATTCATCAATGATTGTTCACAGTTTACCCGAGTGTATCTGCTTCGAACAAAAGACGAGGGTGAAGAAATGTTCATAAAATTTAAGAATGAGGTGGAAAACCAAATTGATCGAAAGATCAAGAGTATGGGTCCAACTTCCTAATCGACTAATGCGAGAAAAACGGGATTATTCACGAACTAAGCGCACCATACTTACCTCAACATAATGGAGTAGTTGAACGTAAAAAACCTAACATTGAAGAACATGATGAACTTAATGCTTCTAAGTTCATGTCTTCCTGATGAGATGTGGGGGGGAAGCGATTCGCTCGGCTTGTCATATCCTTAACCGGGTTCCACAAAAGAAACTTGACAATACCCCCTACGAGATATGGAAGGGTTACTCCCCAAACTTGAGTTTCCTTAAAGTATGGGTTTTTTTAGCTAAAGTGGGTCTACCTCCTCCGAAGGGAACCAACATTGATCCGAAGACCTATGACTGAGTCTTTATCGGCTATGCTCAAAACAGTGTTGCGTATAGATTCATGTATTTACATGATCATTCTATATCTGAGGAAAAGGATGCGGAGTTTTTTGAGCATGTGTTTCCACTAAAAATTGATGAATATGTGCCTTCGTCGTCGACTCCACCTGTGGATGTTCCTGTTGTAATTGGAGAACGCAACTTGCATGCCATTTTCTCCTCTCCATCAGTTCAAGGCGATGAACTAAGAAGGAGCAAAAGACCTAGGATCGAGAAGACCTTTGGAGATGACTTTGTCACTTCATTCCTTGCTGAAATCGAGGAAGCTGATTTCGTTAGTGAAGAACTAGTCTCCGCTTTCCTGATAGATAATGATTCAAAAAACTACGAAGAAGTAATGCGATCAGTTGATGCTGAGTTTTCGAAAGAAGCGGTTAACAATGAGCTTGAATCTATTGTATCAAACCAGACCTGAGAATTGACCCACTTACCTAAGGGGTGCAAACCCATTAGTAGTAAGTCGATATTCAAGAGGAAACTAAGGCCGGACGGCACAATAGAAAGGTTCAAGGAAAGATTAGTGGTCAAAGGATTCACTCAGAGGAAAGACATCGACTACTTCGACACCTATTCCCCTGTGACCAAGATAGTTACGATTAGGTCACTAATCTCCTTATCTGCCATTCATGAACTGGTAATACATTAGATGGATGTAAAAAAACCTTTCTTGAAAAGAGATCTCGATAAGGAGATCTATATGTCTCAACCTGAGGGGTTTGTGATAAAGGGCCAAGAGAAAAATGTGTGTAAACTGAAGAAGTCTCTCTATTGATTAAAGCAAGAACCAAATTAATGGTACGAGAAGTTCCACAACACTTTAGTCAGTAATGGCTATTTTGTCAACAACTCTGATTCCTGCGTTTACACTAAGATGATAGGATCAGATGTTGTGATCATATGCCTTTACGTGAATGATATGTTGATTCTTGGTGGTAATATTGTTGTTATCAACAAAACCAAGGAAGTTCTTTCATCAAACTTTGAGATGAAGGACTTAGGAGAGATAGATGTCATCTTAGGAGTTAGGTTTGTAAGTCGGATGGTATCTCTCTAAGTCAATCTCACTACATCAAAAAGGTGTTGAAGAAATTCAACTCTTTTGATGTGGTACCTGCTAGAACTCTTTATGATCCAAGCATAAAGCTGACGAAGAACTTGGGTGACAGTATGTCACAAGTTGAGTATGCTAAGATCATAAGAAGTGTGATGTTCCTCATGAACTGTACACGACCAGACATTGCCTATGCTATGAGCATGTTGAGTTGTTACACACACAACCCTAATAAAGAGCATTGGGAAGCTCTTCGACGTTTTCTAAAGTACTTGAAAAGAACCATAGATTGGTCACTGCACTACAATAAGTTTCTTGCTGTTTTAGAAGGATTTTGTGATGCTAATTGGGTATCAAGTACGGATGACTTACTCTCTACCAGTGGGTATGTCTTTACTTTGGGTGGAGGCGCTATCTCATGGAAATCTTTCAAGCAGAAATGTATAGCTCGTTCTATAATGGAATTTGAACTCATTGCCCTCGAGTTGGCAGTGCAAGAGGCAGATTGGCTGAGGAACTTATTGAAAGAAGTGCCAAGGCAACCATATGCGTAGCCAAAAATGATGCCTATAACGACAAGAAAAGACATGTTCGTCTTAGGCACGGTATGGTTTAGCAACTCCTGAAAGACGGAGTGATTTCTCTAGATTATGTAAGATCCAAAGAAACCTTGTTGATTCTTTTACAAAGGGGTTACCAAGGAAACTGGTGCTTGATACGTCAAGGGGAATGGGGCTTAAGCCCTAATGCTGTGCACTATTTTTCTACGACACGTAGTATTATAAGAGATGCCATAACCAGTTTTGGTGGTGCTATAGAGACATACTTGATGGATCTCTACTCACAAATCTATAACCAGTTTTGGTGGTGCTATTATGACGCACTTGATGGATTTTGAGACTGATAAATCCATAACCATTTTGTAGTGCTTTTGAGACGCACTTGATGGATTTCTTCTACTGCTGACATGTTGGACTTAATGTCCTTAATAGCTCAAATGTCGGTGTTATTGAGACACACTTGACAAGCTACCTCTGCGGGTGTGAATTTGCAAGATTAGAAGAAAAGATATGTGTTATGAGGGTCTCACCGGAAAATAAAACAAGTTCAAGAAGCAATTCATTTTATTTATAAGTACGTTATTGCCTAATTTCACTATGTGTCAATTTAAATCGCAAGACATTAACACTTAAGTGTCACTTTCTTCAATTATCCAGGAAATTCTTTCTCTTTTTCACTTCATGACATTTGTGGGGGTTTGTTGGGTTTATGCCCCTTTGAAATGTCTTGAAGTTATTCTGTCTCTTTGATAAATTCATAATATTTTTTGTAGGAATAAATAAACAATTTTAATTTCAAATAAATCAAAATTTTAAATCCATTTAAAATATTTAAATTCATATTTTAATCAAGACTTTTCATTTTCTGAATTTTTTGAGTTTTAATGAAGACTTTTTATTTTCTGAATTTATTTGAGTTTTAATGGAGATCTTTTGTTTTTTAACATTATGATCATCACATCTTCGGTATTCAATGGAGGTCATATAAATACCAGAGCTTGATCATATGTGAATTAGAAAACAAAATATATGAAACTTGTTGCTCTCTTTTTGCTTCTTTCCTGGATTCATGTCATGCAACCTTGAGTCTCTGTTGTGCGAGTGGGCGCGCTAGCAGATGGATAACCGTGTTAACCTCGAAGGCATCCAACTCACGATCGCCACCACGGTCTAACCAAAAATTGCTTTCAAGTCAGTGGCTCCCTACCACGTCACGGTTCCTACCTTCTAACACTCAATTTTTTTACTATGCTCATCTTCCAGATATCAGCAACAAACGAACTTTGATTAAGGTGTTGCATGCCACGTCATTTCAGGTATCCTAGTCTTACAAGAAGTTCATCATATTCATGTAAATAAATACTATGCGAGGTAAAACATCATGAGCTTGTAATGCTCGTTTCTTGAATTGGATAGCTTCCTTACACGCCAATCTTGTACATATCTAACAAGTGATTGTATCATACTAAAATTATCAATAATACTCATATAATGTCTGTCAAACTACTAATCTTCGTTTTCACATATCAGTGTAAGATTTCAGGGATAATTCTTGTTCACTGTAAAATTTTAGGGATAACTCTTGTTCACTATGGTGTATTATGACACTTTTTCACGTAACTACAATGAACTATTTTAATAGCCAGTTCAATACGAATAACTATTTTTATGTGTCACAGTTACCCCAACTCTGTTAAAACTGAGGGAATGAGATTATTTTTATGAAAATACTCAATCTGCCCTTATATTGAAAATTAAAAACAAAGAAATATTGTTCTTTTTCTTTCTTAATAAGTCACAGATTGAACTGTTCACCTGCATATTATTTCTCTAATTTCCATTTGAGAACAAGTATAATACGTATATTCAAGTTTTTTGTTTTGTTTTGACCAAGATATTTCATTGTAATTTGGATCTTCTCAAAATAAATTAAAAATACAGCCATTTATTATGTTTATATGTTATTAATTCAATAAGTGAACTGAAACAGAAAATCTTGCAAAAAAGACTTGTTTACAAATCTAAATTTGCAAAGAACACACAAAAATCGACTTCGGTCTTCACACGGGACTGTCAGGCACATAAATCGTCAACGCCTTCTCCGTGCTCAAAAAAACCCAGTCGTGCGGACTATCGACTTTGACCCACCGACAGAGAAACCAGTCGCAATTCCCGCTGACGATGATGGGTTTCAAGGTGATGGCTATGGGGTTTGATTGAATCGATGACAGATTGAGGGCTTTGATCAAATCGGTGACCATATTGAGGGCTTCGATTTGGAATCAGTGACTGTCAGGAAGCTGCAAAATGAAGTCTTTTCTTTTAAGTTTATATTTGTTGAGTTTAAGGGTAGAATTGTCTTTTCTTCTATTTAATTAGGGCGTCGTCGTTTTGGGGTAGTTGCAGGAAGAAGCCGTTGCGAGCGTGGACTCACGTTCCTTGTCGTCTTCCTCCTCTGAGGTGTACAATACCTGTGTGAGAACTTGGAGAACGTGCGAGAGAGAGGGTCACAAGGGTTTGTTGGGTATATAAGCGTAGCGATAGGTAGCTAGGGATCTTTTCTTGATTATTGTAAACATTACCTCTTGAGGAACCGGCTCACTTAGGGTTTCAGCTCTATTTGAGAGTTTATCAATATCAAGCACCTATTTTCTATCAATTTCCTATGAATTTGTGTTTTGAATTGTTCAATAGCTTAACATTGGTATCAGAGGGCACCGATTCTCTGCCTGAGATAACAAAATTAGATCAAACCATCAATGGTATTCGAGATTTCATTGAATATCTGAAGACCCAGATGGCCAATCACGAGGCGAAGACAGAGGAGAATCGGTGAGTTCAAATCCAAACTGATGGAGACGATTGTACCGACAAAACAGTCCATGAGTTCGACTCAGCTTAGTGTTGGTGATATCAAATGCCTGGTGGGTGAGGCGATTGACCCACTCAAGTTGGCCCTGAACTCAGTCTCATCGACAATGGACAGGCTAGGTGGAGTTATCAGCGAGCTCACCACCAGGGTAGCGATGCAAGAAGAGAGCAGCAAAACAAGACAAGTCTACAGTCTGAAACCTTCAGGAAAGGAGAAAGGCAAGAACCCCATGTATACACCTCCATTGGGGGAGTTCAAATGTTTGGTGAAGAACTGATATCCCAGATATGATGATGAATTCTATATGTCTAATTATATTGAAGGGTTAAGAAATTATCTAAGAGCTGGTGTGAAAGTGCAGAAACCTTTGAACTTAGAGGAGGCTATGCATTATGCCAAGTTTGAAGAGATGAAGCAAAAAGGTTTAGAAAATTTGGTATCTAACAAGATAGCCAGCTTGAATCTGAGCAGCAAGTTCAAGACAGCTCCTGGGCCAAGCAGGCAAGGCTCATCTCAACACTCACCCACTAGGAGGATTGAGGCAGCCACAAGCCAAGGCAACCAGGGTTACAAACAGATATCTGAAGCCTATAATCAGGAGAGAATCCGAAAGGTCTGTTTTTCTGGTGTGATGCAAAGTATAACAAATCTCATAATTGTCCAAATAAAGGAAAACTGTTAATTATGGTAACTTATGAAGAGTATGAAGGGTGGTGGGAGTCTGATCAGCAGGAAAGAGAAGGAGGAGGAGAAGAAGAAGAAGAAGAAGAAGAAGAATATCACATCCCTAGTGGAAGATCAGTATGAACAATAAATTGAGAAGCAGAATGCATAAACACTTTGTGCCATTGGGGGAGATTCCACAGTCACATCTATCAGAATTCCAAGGTTGGTACAAAAGAAGGTTATCTCTATTCTGGCTGATGTATGAGCATCTAAATCTTTTATTGACAGACAAACTGCTAAGGCATTGAATTTGGTCATCGTACCATCTGCCACCATCATTGTGAAAATACATAAGGGGGACAAAGAAATGGGTGGCCAAATGTGGTATAAGTTGGCAAATACAGAGTGAAATGGGAGTTCATTGTAATGGACATGGGAGAATGTGACATTTTGTCGGGTGTGGACTTGATGTCCCAATAGAAAGACATTAATTTCAGCTTTAAGAGAAGATGCATACATTCTTTAGGGAGGAAGAGCTAGTGGAATTCAAAGAGGAAGTGTCGGGAGAAGAAATTAGTATGATCAATCTGATCACTGTGCAAAAACAAGTGAAACAGGGAGGAGAATTGTTGGTGGGTCAGTTTTGCAAAATACAAGCAAAACAGTCACTAATGGAACCAGGAATTGCTCAGCAGTTAGAAGAACGCAAAGATGTGTTTTGGGAGCCTGACTCATTTCCACTTAGGAGAGAACAAGATCATGCCATTCCTCTATTGGCAAGCAGCAATCATATTTTTCTAAGTCCCTACAGTTACAGTTTTGAACAGAAAAATGTAATAGAAGGGCTGGTCAAAGAAATGCTAGAGAATGGTATTATTTAAGAGAGTTGCAGTCTCTATTCATTCCCTATCCTGTTACTAAAGAAAAAAAGATGGAACATGGAAGTTCTGTGTGGACTTTAGAAAGCTTAATGATATCAACATCAAGAAAAAATTCCCTATCCCAACAAATGAAGAGCTCTTGGATGAGTTATATGGAAGTTGCATTGACTCCAAAATTGACTTTAAGAGTAGGTTATCATCAAATAAGAATGAAAGAAGGTGAGGACCACAAAAACTTCATTCGAAATTTATCAGGACCACTATGAGTTCAGAGTTATGCGATTTGGGCTAACCAATGCTCCTGCAAGTTTCCAAACCTTGATGAATAAGGTATTTAAAGATTTCTAGCGAAAATTCTGTTTAGTATTTTTTGATGATATTCTGGTGTATAGTTCATCAGATAATGAGCATGTTAAACATTTGAAAATGGTTTTGGAAAGGCTCAGAGAGCACCAACTATATGCAAAAATGAGTAAGTGTGAGTTTGGGGTGTATAAGGTAGAATATCTTGATCACTTCATTTCTGCTCAGGGAGTTTCCACCTATCCCTCAAAAATAGAAGAAATGGAGGGGTGGCCTGAACCAAAAAACCTCAAAGCTCTCAGAGGATTCTTGGGGTTGACAGGTTATTACAGAAGATTCATATAAGATTATGGTGTGTTACACAAACCTCTGACTGAGATGTTGAAGAAAGATAATTTTTTCTGGACTGAGGAGGCACATGAAAGCTTCAGGAGGTTGAAAAAGAAAATGGTAGAGGCTCCTGTCTTAAGGCTTCTCAATTTTGTATTGTCATTTATATTGGAGACAGTTGCTTGTGATAAGGGTGTTGGAGCAGTGTTGATGGAAGAAGTGAGACATAATGGTTATTTCAGCATGGCATTAGGCCCTAGAAGCTTGGCTTTGTCTACTTATGAGAAGGAACTGTTAGCAATTGTAGCTGCTATTCAAAAATTTGGACCTGTTAGAACAAAAACTGACCACTGCCTTCCCGCACAAGTGGTTAGCCAAGATCATGGGGTTGGCTTACATGGTCGAATATAAAAAGGGAAAGGAGAATTTAGTTGCAAATGCAGTATCAAGAGTTCAACATCCAAAGACTGAAGAATTCTATAACATGACTGATGTGGTTCCATTGTGGCTTCAGGGAGTATTGGACAACTATACGAATGATGAGGAGACTGATAATCTGATATTACAGTTAACTGTAGCTCTAGATTCAATTCAGGGTTACAAACTACAACAAGGAATGATCTCAATTAATGATAGAAGGTGCTGAAGGCTAGTCATAATTCAGTTATTAGAGGACATTCCGTGATTAAAGCTACCACTCGGAGAATCCAAAACAAGTTCTACTGGCCTATGATGGATAGGGAAATCATTAAGTGGGTGCAGAAATGTGATACATGCTAGAGGTGCAAATCAGAAAATGTGCCTTATCATGTGCTTCTTCAACCCATAGCAACTGAAGGGCTACCATGGAAGGACTTAGCAATGGAATTTGTAGAAGGTCTACCCAAATCTATGGGGTTTGACTGCATTATGGTAGTTGTTGACAGATTCACAAAATATAGTCACTTCATACCTTTGCAACAACCTTTCAAGGCTTCACATGTAGCAAATTTATTTTTTGACAATGTATTTAAGTTACATGGGATGCATGATCATATAATATCTGATAGAGACAAGATATTTACAAGTAATTTCTGGAAGGAACTTCTCAAAAAGTTGGTTGTGAATCTCAAATTCTACAAAGCTTATCACCCTCAAACTGACGGGCAGACAGAGAGAGTGAATCAGTGTCTAGAAAGTTATCTCAGAGAGGTCACTCACCAGTTCCCTAAACACTGGGCAAAATGACTCATTTTTTCTTAATATTGGTACAACACTTCCTTCCATTATGCAATCAAGATGACCCCATTTGAAGCCTTGGATGGCTACAATCCTCCTATGATGGGGCTAAGTGATTACACTTCTAAAGGGGCATCTGTGGAAGAATTATTGAAGAACAGGGAGTTGTTGAGGGCTAATGTGAAAGAAAATTTGGACAAGGCTAGAGAAAGGATGAAATTCTTTGCAGAAAAAGGCAGGACTGAGAGACAGTTCCAGGTTTGATATTGGGTCTATTTGAGGTTGCAACCCTACAGACATAACTCCCTAGCTTTGAGAAGAAACATGAAGCTTTCTGCAAGATTCTACGGGCCATATCAAGCCACAGAAAAGATTGGAGAAGTAGCTTATAGGCTCAAGCTTACCTACAGAGTAAAAAATACACCTAGTCTTCTAGTTGGGCCACAAGAACAAATTAGTCACCAACTTGCCAGAGCTGAATGATGAGGGTCAGATGAAGATTCTGCCTTACTAGATTTTGGATACCAGGATGGTTTAGAGAAACAACCAGGCACTAATACAAAAGCTAGTGCAATGGGACAGAGCCACTGAAGAGGATGCAACCTGGGAAGACATTACATGGTTGAGGTCTGAGTTCCCCGAGTTGAATATCACATTATACACTTGTGGACAAGCTTGCTAAGGGAGGGAGAGTTGTCAGGTAGCTGCAAAATGAAGTCTTCTCTTTTAAGTTTATATACGTTGAGGTTAAGGGTAGAATTTTCTTTTCTTCTGTTTAATTAGGACGTAGTCGTTTTGGGATAGTTGCAGTAAGTAGTTATTTTGAGTGTGGACTGACGCTCTTTGTTGTCTTCTTCTTCTGAGGTGTATTGTACCTGTGTGAGAAGTTGCAGAACGTGCAAGAGAGGGTCATAAGAGTTTGCTGGGCATAGGAGCGTAGCGATGGGTAGCTAGGGATCTTATCTTACTTATTGTAAACATTTCCTCTTGAGGAACCGGCTCACTTAAGGTTTCGATCCTATTTGAGAGTTTATCAATATCAATCACCCATTTTCTATCAATTTCCTGTGAATTTGTGTTTTGAATTGTTCAATAGCTTAACAGTGACCTAGGGTTCGAATCAGTGACCGGAGAATCCAGATTTTTTTGATACACCTGAGGGCTTTATATCGGTGACCAGAAACAGATTCTCGATTCCAAATTCACTGAATAAAATTGGGGCTTGTCTCCGAAGAAATTGCTACGACAAATCTGGCCGTTCCCGGCAAGGCGTGTCCTAAATATTATATGGATTTGCTACACATCATTTTTAGAGATGGAGGGGTTGGAACGAAGGTGGATTGTCGGCTTGTTGCAATTCAGTGAAGAAAACACGTTGATGTCATGAATGACATCATCCTTGTCTATTTTTAATTTAATTTAATTTAATTTTAAAAAATATTAATATTGATTTGAGGGATAATTTGGATATTTTATACCAAATTTAAAGGAGTTATGGATGGTGAAATGTAAATGTAGTTCTCCGTATTGAATTGACTCTTAAAATAATACACTGTAGTGACGTGAAAAGGTGACATACTACACCGTAGTGAACATGAATTATCCAAAAATTTAATATTGAGTTATATATATTGAGGTAGACTCCAAAACTAAAGATAATTGGGGTTAACACATCATATAATTTGGAATTCGCATAACTCAATTTAAAAAAGATATATAAATAATGAAAGTGTACCACTCATTTCAATGTTTGAAAGTTAAAATCAACAACAAATTTTGATGTTCATTATAATTGTGAATTCCTCCTCGATTTTAGAAACAACAATATTAGACGACATGTTTCTCATTCACACAGAATCTTTTTCTCTTGAAAAATTGACGCAAACTAAACATCAATGCACTATGTGTATACTCTAAATATTGAGTTTCTATAGAAATTAAAGCCACGTGAACGGTTTGTTCAACAAGAAACTCATGCGCTTGAACCGCCCTTTCGAGGACGATTGGTGACATAGACGCAGTCAACCCACTAACGGAATCCTCTGGCCCACAATTCCTGAGTTACCTAACCTCCAAAATATATATGAAGTATAAAGTCCTGAAAATGTAGTATATAAACTTGTGAAATCGTAAGAATTATTTATAAAAAGGCAGGAGAAATTTTAGATGAGTTGAAAATCCCCAGCCCCCTTGAGCAATTTGAAATAACCCCCATTGATTCCTATGAATATAAGAGTCTTTTATTTATTATTCACCAATTCATCTTTATGCTGCTAACTCTGGGTTTGTTCTTACTTCTGGTTTATTTTGTTACTAAAAAGGGGGAGGCAACTTAGTACCAAATGTGTGGCAATTGTTGGTCGATTCAAGACTGTGTTGGAACGCTATGATTTAGCATATTACAATTTTGATGACATATATAACCAGTACTTATACGATCAAAAATTTGTAGCTACATAAAATATTAACGTTCATCTCCTATTTGTGAACTCTTATCCACTCAGTCTCTACTCCAGAACTTATTTGAGAATTTGTGTATTCTGATTTTGAAATTCAGTTTTGTTGAAGTTGTAGGTATTTTACGGAATTTAAACAGAAAATGTCAAATTCAAAGTTCAAACAATATACAAAAAATAGGAATTGCTCGATCGGACAAGCAAAAAAATCACCCAACGGTCAAAAAATGAAACTGACTCACTCACCTTTGGAAAATCCTGTGCCAAACACCCTCCCTCTCCCTATAAATACTCAAATCCACTCTCTCCTCTCTATAAAATCACGGAACACCAATTCTTGTGATCAGTGGTGCCCCTAGCATTTTCGGGGCCTTAAGCGATACTCATATTTTGTAATTAAGTGAGTAAAATTAGATAAATCTATAACAATAAACTATATATAATATATTCTATATTATAATGCCAATTTATTCTTCTTCTTCTTCGTCCAATTGCTTTTTTATGTAATAATCCACTTGTTTCTAAAACTTTAATATGCTAAAAAAAATCTTTTTATTATACGCTTATATAATTTTGGGGCCTTTTTTGGTTAGTGGCCTTAAGCGATGGCTTCACTCACTTAATGGTAAGGACGCCTCTGCTTGATATTGTGAGAGTGCTTTTTTCCGTCTCTCTCTCTCTCTCTCTCTCTCTCTCTCTCTGTTTCTCTGTTTCGTCGACAACAAAAATCTCTACTCACGAAGTTGGTTTCTTCGATTGACCCATCATGGTAACAACGACTTATCACCAAATCTTTCTTTCCAGAGTCTCTCTCTCTCTCTCTCTCTCTCTCTCTCTCTCTCTCTCTCTCTCTCTCTCTCGTCGACAACAAAAATCTCTACTCACGAAGTTGGTTTCTTCGATTGACCCATCATGGTAACAACGACTTATCACCAAATCTTTCTTTGCAGAGTCCGACCGTCTACAGTACCCACCGACCAAATATGGGTTCCTTCTCTAGACCACCTCGTGCTCATCAAGCTTCGCCTGTTGCTACGGGTCCCCTCCTTCTTCGTCGTCGTTTAATTTGAGATTGTTGTTACGTTTGTTATTAGCTTATTTTTTAGACGATACGTAAGATGTCAAGCATCTTGTCATGAAAGATGTCAAGCTTTTAGTCTCAACATCATTCGTAACATTTGTGGATCGCATCATTGAAAAGTTTCCTTAAATAGAAGACGTATTGCGATTGGAAAGATCCAGCTGTGTACAATGCTTTTGGTAAGTCTTGATTGAGTCATGATTCTGGAAAGCTTCTTGCCGTGGTAGAGACTCTGAAAAGATATCAACGTTAAGGATTTGGGAAACCTAAATTGACTAGGATTATGGTAACCCTAATGCGTTCCAGAATTAGTTTTGCAGCTGCTATAAAAGCTTAGGCTCCACCCTTAGCAGCGAGCAACTCCCTTGTAGTTTCTTCGGTGAATACACAAAGCTCTTAGACGTGAAGGACTGGCAGGCTGAGAGGTTGTGTGTTCTATGAAGGACATTTGTGTATCACTACCAGAATCGGAAGATCAAGTGTGAGTGATTGTGGGTTTCCAGTGAATGCGTGATTGAAGGTTCACGTACAAGTGCATAACAACGACTTGCTGCATCTAGACAGTGCAAGTGCTCGTAGAGTAGAATCAAGACGGAGTCTTGGATTCAGGGGGAGTCCCTAAGACAGGGTTGCACTAATAATAGTAGCATAGGGTATTGATTTGTGTGATGATCATGTATACTTGTATGTTTTGACTCATTACAATATACCTTTCCACTGGCCGAGGGCCCTTAGACGTAGGTGAGATTGCACCGAATTGGGTAAACAATCTTGTGTGTCGCTGTGTGTTGTTTACTATTTTATATTATGTTTGTCCGAATCTGTTTATTGACAAGTTGTTAAGAACATTGTCTTAACATTGTTCTTGACATCTTGTCTAACTGTTTTAATCAGAATTTCAGGGAGATTTGAGATGGCGATGGAGGTTCCTCTCGAGGCGCTGTTGGACATTACTCGTGAGGATAACACGAACCATCTATTGACCCTCACCCAAAAATTTCTCTGACATGGGAATCTCCAAATTGCATCATGGAGGGATCATCGCAGACGCGTGCCACATAGTCAAGTCGGCGCTCTTCACTAGGGCTCAACCACACCGCCTCCACTGCCGACGATCATCGTGAAGGCCAAGGCTATGACGTTGCAGTTCGGTGAAGACGAGGATTCCGAAAGGGTTGTAGCGCAATGGGACAGTGAATCATGATGTTGGATCGAAGAGTCTCCTTTGATCCCGATCAACCTAACATTTGAGTACTTATTTGCCTTGTAGTGGCTATTTTAGAGCCAATTTATGGCAATTTTATGCTTGGAGTGTTTGAGGTCATTTGTAGGATTTGGAGGGAAAAGGGGGACTGTTATGAGCTGAAAAGATCGAGACTTGCGGGACAAGAAACCAGATCAGAGGCAAGGAGGAAGTTTTGTCATGATCGTTCTAGGAGAAGGCACAATCGTGCCAAAATGAATATAATTTTTCCCACAACCCGTATCCAGGTACAATCTCGATCACGAAGGCGGGATGATCGGGACGCTGAGAGTGTACGATCGTGAAACGTCTGTCACAATCGTGACGAAAACTCCAAAGGAGACGATCGTGCATCCCAGGAAGAAGATTGTGGTGCTGACCATGTACAGAGTGGTCCCCTTAGCACAAGAGACGATCGTGCCTACCCACAAGGACGATCTTGATCATCACTAAGTCAAGATCATGCCAAACCAAAGTTCAGCACCTATTAAAGTGTCATTTGACCTAGGGATTGTGAGCCACTTTTTACCTACCAAACAGCCCATCAACAACCATATCATCCAGCACACATTCCCTTTGTTCTACTCATTGTTCCTTCTCTTTTAAACCACCAAGTGGAGTTCTTCATTAAGAATCCATCTTCCAAGCTTGGAGTAGAGCAAGAGAAGGCATTTCCTCCCTCGTCTCACCAAGGTTTACAAGGAAGATCATCATTCTCCGAGCAAGAAGTGTCCTAACTTTTTTTTCATATCTATGTTGATGTTCTTGTACTTTGCTATGTATTGCTTTATTACTTTGGATTTGAGCACCATGGTTGAAGGATAAAATCCCTTGGCCATGGGTGCTAGACATTGTATGAATTGAAATTTCTTATTATTGAGATATTAGTTCTAGGATGATGAATATATCATGTGGATTTCCTTCTGTGAATGCTTGTTTCCTATTTTGGCCATTTAGGATGCATGTTTAGGAGGCTACGTCGATATCGAGAAGGACGAATAGTTTCAGACCTAGGAACCACAGAGGGTTAGAGGCTCTAAAATCGTGTTTTGACACCTCGGATTGACCCTTAACCTAAGATTGTCGGGCAAATGCGGTCTCGAGTGGGTTTCGAACTCGAGAGGGCTAGAATCGACTTAGGATTAGGCCAATCGCAATGCCGAGAGGCGAGGTTGGTATTTATGACATAGGTTTGACATATGAATGACTAAGTTGGACTACTACTTCTATAATTTGAATTTTGATCTTGCGTGTTTAGCACCCTAGGCTCTCGTTAGATCATTGTTAATCACACACTTGCAATTGTTTGTTAGTTAAATTAATTACAAGGAAAAAATAGCTAGTAGTCCATCTTTTTTATATGAATACGTGACTAATCGGAGACCCTACATTAGTCCCTGTAGATTCGACCTAGTTTACCTGTTTACTACTTGTGGTCAAGTGCACTTGCATGTGATGTTTCGAGCATAACATTTGCTTGTCACATTTTGGTCCAGAACTCACTCACCCACTTCGAATTCTCATGACTTGGGTTTGTCTCTCTGGAGAAGAGAGAACGATTATGATATTATTTGATTATATAAACTATTATTTTTGGGGAAAGTGGCAGGTAGAAGATTTAGGATTTTGTTTTGTATGCTGGTATTCACACCATGTTAAAGAAAAATATTAAATGAAAACATTGTTTTTTTAGTATGCATTACAGATTAATAAATCTATATTCTGAGTCTTGTTCCAGTGTATAATGTTTTTATCTATATGAGTTTCGATGTTTCTACATTTACTACAACCTGACAAATTTGTCTGAACACCAAAATCTGAAGCTTTAATGTTAGTAAGTGAATGGATAAATGATGATTAGTAAGTTGTTTTAAAGAGTCGACAATCTATAGGTTGAATCATAGCTTGTATATATAATTGCTCCATAGTGAGAAAACGTGTCGATCTTTGCAGGGCCGGCTCTATAATTGTGGGAGCCTAAAGTAATATTCTGAATCGGGTCTTTTTGTTAATAATAATATTTTTATATTTTTCCACTTTTTCTAAAGTTAAAGCGAATTCTATTAATTAAATATCAACTAATCGGTATTAAGCTGGACAGCTGAAGGTACCATGGTAGGACAAACCACTCACAATAATCTCAGCTATTGTTAGTTAAAACAAACTTGGCCAATTCTTGAGCTATTTGATTATGAGCAGAGTAAATAAAATCACATGTTCCAATAATAGATAGCATGCAACAATCTTCGCAAATGATTTCTCCAAAGTTATTTAGCTCGGCTCGTTTAACATCATGAAGAGCCACGACCTCCACCTCATACGAATGGAGAAACCCCGTGATCCCGCTGCAGAATGCTTTAAACAAGCATCCATGATAACCCCAGAGACCAATCGACTCGAACTAGTTAGCATCATGCAAAGCCACGGCCTCCACCTCATACGGATGGAGAAATCTCGTGATCTTGCTGCAGACCGTCTTAAACCAGCTTCCTCGATCAACCATGCGATAAATATGGGAATCGTGAATCTGTAAAAGTGCAAGTCCAAACCCCATGATCTTGCTGCAGACCGCCTTAAATCAACTTCCTTGATCAACCCTGTGATAAATATGGGAATCGTGAATCTGTAAAAATGCAAGTCCTCCCTGGCCATTGGGCTTAATAACCCATCGACGTCAGAGACCTCCCTTTTCTTTAAAAATGCAAGTCCTCCCAGCCCAGGTGATGTATTAAAGCTTAAGAAAATCAAGACCCCCTAGTTTAGTATGCTTGCATAAATCTGCCCACCGACGCTAGAGAACTCCATATCCCTCCCAGTACTGATCTATCAATCAGCCAAATCGCCCGAGTTTTCTGGCCCTATCTTCGATAAGTCCAACCCCAATCTGTCTGCTCTTACTGTCCTGATCACCACCATCTCCCTTCCCAAATAATATCAAAATAATACTCCCAACATTTTACCATAGCAAACTAATCAACCTCAAAATCATATCCAAATCGTTTCAAACAACAACCTTTGGAGCCGCGAACCACAATTGCATACCACTTGAGCTGCGACAGTTGTCTCACGTCCTACCCTGACTCTCCACCCAACTCCAACAATCCTCAGCCCCAATTCAAACTAACAGATCCAACAACCCAAAACACCACAACCCCATTATCTTCTTCCTTCGGCCAGACACCTTCACAGACAGAGTCGTCCAGTACTGCCGGACGTTCTTCCGTCGCCCGGAAGCCTTCGCAGACGTATTCTTAGCGATACCTCGTCAGAGTTGACGAAACCCTAGCCGCTCTAGAGCACAAGGTACAAACCACCAAAAATAATTTATTAATTTTATTTAGACTTATTAATTGAATGGTTGATTATAACTTTATATTTTCTCATTTGATAGTTATAAATATATAGTATAATCAGTTTAGAAACAATATTCTATTACCTTCAGAAAAAAAAAACAATATTCAATTATTTTATTAATTTATGAAATTAAAATACATGATTCTGTAATAAACTAGTTTATCATATGTTTAATTTGACATATTTCTACGTGTTAAGCTGAATCCTTGTACTGTTGTAAATAGTGATATATAGTTTTTTTTCAAAAAAAAAATTTAATTTTCACAATTACACTATAAACTCCTATTTCATTTTCGACTATTTATCCTATGAAATTATTTTCATTGCCGTGGTATTATATTTGTGTAATAAATATTTTTGACACAAAATTATTTTTATAATAATATAAATTTTGAATTTCAATTAGAATTTAAATTATAAAAATTGAAAGAAAAGACAACATTGCATGTAAATGGAATAGTTAAAAGACCAAAAAAAATAATGAATTTTACACGTTATGAAAAGTGTTGAGGATTTCAAGATAAAATAGATTTTATTGGCGTAGGCCTCTTGCTAATTAATTAATTCGTATTGAAGTTTAAAAAAACCAAGACCCCATAATTCAGTATACTTGCATAAATTTGCTCACCAATGCCAGAGAATTCCAGAACCCTCCTAGTCCCGATCAATCAACCAACCAAATCGCCAGAGTTTGCTGGCCCTATCTTCGATAAGTCTTACCTTAATCTGTCTGCTCTCACTGCCCCGATCACCACCATTCCCAAACAAGCTGTTCGCCGAAACTTCCCTTCCCATCCACCGCTGACTCCCTCCCAGGCCCGTCTCCCTTCACAGATAATATCAAGATAATACCCCCAACATTTTACAATAGCAAACTAACCAACCTCAAAATCAGATTCAAACCGTTTCGAACCACAACCTTTGGAGCCGCGAACCACAACTGCAGACCACTTGAGCCGTGACAGCCGTCTCACGTCCTGCCGTGACTCTCCACCCAACTCCAACAACCCTCAGCCCCAATTCAAACTAACAGATCCAACAACTCAAAAAACCACAACCCGATTACCTTCTTCCTTCGGTCAGACACCTTCGCAGACAGAGTCGTCCAATACTGCCGAACGTTCTTCCGTCGACCAGAAGCCTTCGCAGACGTATTCGCCGCGATACCTCGTCAAAGCTGACAAAACCCTAGCCGCTCTAGAGCGCATGGTATAAACAACCAAAAGTAATTTATCAATTTAATTTAGACTTATTAATTGAATAGTTGATTATAACTTTATATTTTCTCATTTGATAGTTATAAATATATAATATAATCATTTTAGAAACAATATTCTATTACCTTCAGAAAAAAAGAAACAATATTCTATTATTTTATTAATTTATGAAATTAAAATACACGATTTTGTAATCATTTCATAAACTAGTTTCATAATCTACGTGTTAAGCTGAATCCTTGTACTGTTGTAAATAGTGATATATAGCTTCTTTTCATAAAAATAATTTTTAATTTTCACAATTATACTACAAACACCTATTTTATTTTTGACTTCTTATCCTATGAAATTATTTTCATTGCCGTGGTAGCATATTTGTGTAATAAATAATTTTGACTCAAAATTATTTTTATAATAATATATATTTTGAATTTTCATTAGAATTTAAATTATAAAAATTGAAAGAAAAAACAACATTGCATGTAAATGGAAAAGTTAAAAGACCAACAAAATAATGTATTTTACACGTTATTTCAGTATGCTTGCAAAAATTTACTCAACGATACTAGAGAACTCCAGATCCCTCCCAGTACCGATCTATCAATCAACCAAATCGCCAGAGTTTGCTTGCCCTATCTTCGATAAGTTCCACCTCAATTTGTCTGCTCTCACTGCCCCGATCACCACCATCCCCGCAAAAAATTGTTCAAAGAAACTTCCCTTCCCATCCACCGCTGACCCCCTCCCAGACCCGTCTCCCTTCACAGATAATATCAAAATAATACCCCCAACATTTTACCATAACAAACTAACCAATCTCAAAATCAGATCCTAATCATTTCGAACCACAACCTTTGGAGCCGCGAACCACAACTGCAGACCACTTGAGCCGCGACAGCCGTCTCACGTTCTGCCCTGACTCTCCACCCAACTCCAACAACTCAAAAAACCACAACCTGATTACCTTCTTCCTTCAGCCAGACACCTTCGCAGACGGAGCCGTCCTGTACTGCCGAACGTTCTTCCATCGACCGGAAGCCTTCGCAAATGTATTCGCCGCGATACCTCGTCAAAGTTGACGAAACCCTAGCCGCTCTAGAGCGCAGGGTACAAACCACCAAAAGTAATTTATTAATTTAATTTAGACTTATTAATTGAATGGTTGATTATCATTTTAGAAACAATATTCTATTAACTTCAGGAAAAAAAAGAAACAATATTCTATTATTTTATTAATTTATAAAATTACAATACACAATTCTGTAATCATTTCATAAACTAGTTTATCAGATGTTTAATTTAACATATTTCTATGTGTTAAGCTGAATCCTTGCACTTTTGTAAATAGTGATATATAGTTTCTTTTCATAAAAATAATTTTTAATTTTCACAATTATACTATAAACACCTATTTTATTTTTGACTTTTTATCCTATGAAATTATTTTCATTGCCGTGGTAGCATAGTTGTGTAGTAAATTGTTTTGACACAATTATTTTTATAATAATATAAGTTTTGATTTTCAATTAGAATTTAAATTATAAACATTGAAAGAAAAGACAACATTGCATGTAAATGGAATAGTTAAAAGACCAACAAAATAATGTATTTTACATGTTATGTAAAGTGTTGAGGACTTCAAGATGAAATAGATATTTCTTTTCTTGTTTATTGGCTTAGGCTTCTTAATAATTAATTAATTTATGGGTCCCTTAATTCATTGTAAAGATTGGGGCCTAAAATTTGTTGAAGCCTTTAGCAACAACTTATCTAGCAGTATAGTAGGGCCGGCTCTGGATCATTAGATATAAAAATTTATACAAAACCAAATCGATTAATTTGATTATGAAAAGATAAATCAACTGTCGAAATTTTGGTTTGATTTTGAACTACTCAGAAATAATTGAATTTGATTTTCGTCAAATCAAATTACATGAATGTTTTTGTGCACGCAAAAGGAATTCAAAGTTAGAGTTGGCAGGCCATGATTAACACAATACTTAACTAAGATAAAGATCAAATGATCTTTGACGAATGAAAATGTCAAACATATTATGTTTGAGAGGACTGCTCAAGCTTGCTCCCGAAGACGGGTAAGTGTTATCTAAAAGAAGAGAATTGAAAGATCAAATGAAAATTGTTTCGTCAGTACAAAAACAAAATATGGTAGTGAAAAAAAGAGACCATCTAAAAACTCAATAGATGCGTCATAAGAATTTAAACTATCACCGACACAGATGATGTATTGAAATTTTCTGAGATGCATTTTTAACGCCAATGAAATCTTCAAACTCCTTACACATATTTCAACACAACACAATATATTTTGTGATTTGTAATGGCTATATACTATTAGATTCCAGTTTTCCAATCTCCTCTCAGCCTCTCTTTCTTCATTTTCTTTCTTCTTCAAATACCCCACACTTCACGAGGATTGGCTGAAGTTCTTGAATGACAGCGCGTTGGCTTCGATGGTTCTTGTCTGAAGTTCATTCTCAGTCCCTCTACTCTCTTTATTCTATTTTATTTGGTTTTCTATTCTTTTCAGTTTGGATTTTTGAATTTATTGGTTTACAAAATTATGGGTTTTGATTTAGGGGAGTTTTAATTTGGGTTTTAATTTATTTTAGGATTCTAATAAGGGTTTCCCGAGAGGACACCGCAACGGTTCGAGCCTCACACTTAGCGGAGAGGTCTGGATTTTGAACCTCATGGGGCACATAATGGGAAAAGGTTAGATGTTAAATTTAGAGATACAAAGTAATTATAATTATAAAAAAAGGGGAAATTGCATGTCACTACCGTGTACTACGATGTTATCACACTCTACTTTTTTATTTGCATGTCACCAGTGTAAAGTTTCATTTAGTTCCACCGTCCATCACAAAGTTAAGTTTTATATAAAAAGTCAAAAATACCCCTATATGAAAATAATTTAAAAATTAATATATATATATATGTCTTTTGAATTTTTTTTTCAAAAATTATTTTTCTTAGATAAATAGTAAAACACTGATTTCAAAATTATTTTTTTTTAAAAAAAGACAAGTTTTTTCAGAAAAATATTAAAAATAAAAAAACCACTATTAATATCGTTTTTTTATTTTTAATATTTTTTTAAAAAATTAATTAAAAAATAATAATATTCAAATCAGTTTTTTATTATTTATTCCACAAAAAAATTTAAAACAAAATAAGTTAAACAAATGATTTTTTTTTATTTTTTAAATACAAGGGTATTTTAGTCATTTAAATATTCAATTTCAAATTTTATTAAATGACTAAAATACCCTTATATTTAAAAAATGAAAAAATAAAAAAAAATCATTTGTTTAACTTATTTTTTTTAAGGAATAAATAATAATAAACTGATGTGCGGAGGATACCTGCCGAAACCTCATTACACGATCAGTCACCTAAGCTTGAAATTTTTTTTCTCGGTACCTCAAGTTCCATTACGTTATACTTAAGTTCAATTTTGTTAGATTTAACTGATGTGATTTGTAAAAAGTCCAAAAAGCCCTTGATATATAATTTTCAATTTTATTGGGATAATTATGAAATTACCATTTTACCCCTAATTGAATAAATAATTGCACTAATGTGAGGAGGACAAAATTGTCTTTTCAAGTTAAAAAATAAAATAATTAAAATAACCTATGAAATTCCCTTACTACCCTCTTCTTCAACCCTAACATTATCTCTTTGTAACCTACCCCTCTCTCTCTCTCTCCCACAACCCACTTCTCTCGTCTGTTTCACCAACAACCTTCAATTCCAATTTCAAATCCAAACCCAATTTATTGTCTGGTTTATTGAACTAGTTGGTGATTGTGATTCTCGAATTTGAATTCAGATCCATAAGCTTCCTCAACATTACATGGTCACCGCGTTGTCGTTGTGGAGGGGGAGGAATCCGGCGAGCATGACATAAAGGCCGACACCGCAGGATCATAGATCTGCGTTTCCTCCGTTATAACCTCTCCGTCCGACGACCTCCGGCGCTACCGCCAGCCTTCTCTTCCACTCCTCATTGAACGACACGTCCGAGATGAACCCACGCGTTGGGATCACGCGCCACGTGGGGCTGACCGCCGGGACGACGGAGAGGAGGTGCTCGAGCGGCCACGACGGCTTGAACTTGGGGCTGATGTCACACATGGCGCCGTTGAGGAAGAGGCCGAGGCGATGACGTCCCGGTGTAGAGGAAGGAGGCGGCTCCCTGCGGCGCGTGGCGTTCGCGAAACGAAGAGCCACGATTTTGTTCTCTGTTTTTGTTTATGGGTTCAAGAAATTGGAATTGTTGATGTGGATTAATCATAATTGTCGCAAATTGCAGTAAAATATTGTTTTGAGTTTTATTAATTTGTTACTTTCTTACAATTGATTGAGAGGAGGGAGAAAGGTTTATAAAAGACTAACATGGAAGTTATGGAGTGAGAAAGGGGGTTGAAGAAAGGTTGAAGACAAGCACAAACTCGTCATTTTACAAAATGTTTTTAATTTAATTTAATTTAGTTACGTGAAAAGACTAACATGTTCTTAAACTACAAGTTAAAGTTGTTATCAAATGGAGGGTAAAATAGTCTTTTCACATTTATCAAATAATTATACCCTTTAAGATTTATATAGGGAGGGGCCTTTTGTTCATTAAAAAAAATTGATGTTAAATTTAACAGAGTTTGACTTAAGTGTTAACGTTTTAAATTTGGAGAACCGAGAACAAAAAAATCAAACTTGGGGTACCAATTCTGAAATGAGGTTTCGACGGGTGTACAAATCTGTAATTACCACTTCTTTAAAAAAATAATTTTTAAAAAATATATATTAAAAATAAAAAAAACGTTGTTAAAAGTGGTTTTTTATTTTTAATATATTTTTGAAAAAATAATTTTTTTAAAAAAAATAACTTTGAAATCAGTATTTTATTATTTATCTGATAAAAGTTATTTTTATAAAAAAACAATTCAAAAGATATATATTTTTTATTTATTTTAATATAGGGGTATTATGAACTTTTTACATTAAACTTAACTCTGTGATGGACGGTGCAACTAAATGAAATCTTACAGTGGTGACATGCAACTAAAAAAACATAGGGCAGTGATATGCAAAAGTTGCATAGTACAGGGTAGTGACCTGCAATTTTCCCTTAAAAAAAATAAGGGAGTTCCTTTTTGAGTTTTTGTATTTAGTGTTTTTATTTTAAGATTTCAAATTAGGGTGTGTAAATTTGGGGTTCTTTTATTTTAAAATTTTGATTTGTGTTATTTATATTTAAATTTCCTTTTCATTCAAAATTATATGAGACTTTTGTTTTGTTGGGTGTAATTCAATCTCTTTCTTACTTTTGAAAATGATTTGTTTCCATGATAAATGTTCGGTTTTAAATTCTTTTTAGACTTTAAAGGCCTGAAAAAATAAGCATACCAAGACAGCAGTCCGAGTTGGGTAACACCCCCAACTTGCCGCACAACCCACTGGAACCCTTCAAATAAGTATGGAAATGGATCCTAAAATTCTTGACCAGCTAGTTTCGGGTTGAACCTAAAATTTAGACTGAAATTCCCAAATTGGCTCATACTCACCTCTACTTTATAATATATATAACAAATGTAAAAACTCATCCGAGAATGTTATTTTTTTGGACTATCGTTTAAGATTTTTGTTTCCAATTTAAAATTCTAACCTTTTAGATGATCTAAGCACACATAACCCTAAGTAAAATCAATTATTTGTCAAATTTTCACTTATGATATATATACCTTCAATTGTAAACCGAATATTTTGAGAAACAACATTATTCTCATCATCTTCGATCTCCAACCTCTGTACATTAAAATCTAATTTTGTTGCTAAAATGCATATGTATTTTGGTTATAACTTTGCATACACTTCTCCGATTTTAATGATTCTAAAATCAAAATATTTGAAATTACACTACCAACATATACATATCCAAATCATTGCTAAATATAATATCAATGAAAAAAAGGCACAAAATTGAGTTTAACATGTTTATGTTCAAAACTTACCTCCTCTAGCTCACCACTACCTGGTGTTATAGATTCTAGTGTATATCGATGATATATCAAAAAGTTCACCTCTTCGCAACGATATCGCAAATATTGGCCACAATACCGGTCAAAGTCGGTCAACTATACAAATTTAAATTAAATCTTATCCAAATCAATTGATTTCAATTGAATCTAACTAATTTTAGTATAATCCGGCCTAATCCAATTCACCTAATTAATTATGGCTTGAAATTTATGTTATAAACAATTGTATGATCCAAAATAGTGATTAGTGTAGGTTTGAAATTAAAATTATTAAATATTATTCATTCGTCCTTGATAAATAATAAATATGAATATATGTATATTTAACTATTTTCTATTACAAAATGCACTTTTTCGCGATCTTCCAGAAAATTTCTCGAGTTCGATAAATCTCCGATTCTCCCATTTTGTCAACTGACTGATATATCTTTGATAGCCAAGTTCCATAACCTTGCTACTACTCCAACCCAACAACCTTTATTCAAAATTTTCAAAAAAAGGTATGCATCAAATATGGAGGAGGGAAATTTTTTTGGCACTAGTATGTATTCCTGGAAAAATCAATTTAAAGGAAAAGAAATTTTTTCACTAACTTGAGTGCGAAAACGATCAACTAATTCTTAAGTGTATCAATGTGTCATTTTCATCGTGATAATTTGAGAAATTCAAACCTAACTTTTGTATCAATATCCGAATTCAAAACCTCATAAACAACAAGTGAGCTTCGTTTTATATATATGACTCAATTTATGTTGGTTGGTAAATAGTAATAGCTAATTTATTGTGTTAATATTATTTACTCATTTGGTCATTTTGAATTTTAAGATTTAAAATTATATTTCTATTTATCATTTAAAATTTAAAATCCTTACAAAATTTGATTCGTTATACTTATACTATTTTAAGTAGAAACTAAAAATTGATCTCGTCAATATAGCCTTTCCAATACTCTTAGATGTGACTAAAATAAATCATGGAAACTAGAATTGGACTCAAACGATGCTGAGGTGGAAGGTGAGGTTAAGTAACCTGGCATCATCAAAACGGTGCGTTGCACAGGAGTTGGCCTTCGTTTAGAAAGCAGCAGCGAGTAAAGTTGCAAAACTAGGTCACCGGAAAGTTGTCGGAGGAGCACCACTCGTAGTCGGCGCGTGAGCGTGTTTCGAGGAGTTCGTTTGATGTGAGTTCATCTACAACCAGGTTTATTAGGCATGTTTCAAAAAATCGGATCTAGGGCTCAATTTGGGGATTTATGCTTCGCTTAGTTTCAGTGTTTCTCCCAATTCTCTTGTCAACTGTTAATCTTGGTTTGATATGTTTCTAGTTATGTAGTTAGAATTTGAGTATAAAAGCATATATAGTAATTGGTGTTCCTGTTAATTACACCTTCAGTTTCTGTGCCTATGTTTTATCTTTTTTATTCTCACAATACACACAATAATCAAATGCAATTTGGTTATTGTTTCTATCATTTTTCTCTGTAGAAATTAGCTTGTAAATATATTTGATTTTGCTTTTATTTACCCCTTGCGTAGGCCGAGAATCATTTATAATGACTACAAGCGAGAGGGTGCAGAATACTGGTCCCCCTCAAATCGTCAAGTTTGATAAGGCATTCAAATTGGTAATTCTTATTTTTCACTACGCTGCAATGGTGTTTCTTTGCATCAAATTGTTACCTTATGGGTGCTGTGCGTCTAATGGCCCTGTTGAGATTCCTTATTGTGAAAATGGAATCTTACTGGGAAATTAGCCGATAACTGCTGAAAATTGTAAGTCTCATTGGCCAGTTTTCATCTATCGCTTAGTGGCTGATCTTATTTAGACATGAGAATCTAGTTCCTACTATGATAATGTCATATCTTGAGATTGGTCTTGTTTCTCTTCAAGTGTTTGTAGTGACTGACATGGTGATTGGTGTACTGTATTATATGCAGGCTGAAGAATGGGTTAATAGCATGACCAAGTCTGGGGAAGATGAAGCAGCAGAATCAGAATTAGAGGGCCGACCTGCCAGGTTGGTGTCTATGTCAACGATTGTTATTTTGTGTTCTTGGTAAGCTTGTTATTAACTTGTTAGGTATTTATGTAGGGTAGGGCTAGGAGCAAAAGTTTCAAGGCATACCCAATTCAAACCTTCAAATGACCCTGTTGAAAGGAGATTATATGCCAAGTTGGACGCTAAGAAAAGAAAAGCTGCTAAAAGCATTGATGATTCTGATACTCCATCCATCAGAGATGGACGTGTTGTAGATGATTCGGGTAGTAGATCGAATGCTTTTACCAAGAAAAGGGCACTTCCGGGTGTTCCTCCCTTGCAAGGAAAGAAGAAACGCAACAAGTTTCTTTAAGCAATGGTTTGTTGAGCTTCATTAGTGTTGCCCTGTTTAAAAAAAAATCATTCCCTCCAGAGCTATCTCATTTACAAATGAAATAATGTTTCCATCTGAGATATTTTGATCCGGAACAAGGGATTCTGAACTATCACAAAGGTTATCACCTCAACTGTATACATTGCTTGATATGCTCTGCTCGGAACCATTTATGTTTCAACACAAACATTCTCTATTGGGTGTTTGATGTTCGGTTGTTTTGTATCTCCCCTCTGCGAAAATCATGTTTTTCATTTGTTATTGCTATAATGTGTGAAAAATTGATTTAAATATCAAAAGGTAAAATTGCGAGAAGAGCTCTGGTGGGTGGAACACAAGGGATGGTTTAATGTAACTGTGGAATCTGATTGCCAAAGGGCAATAATTTGTATCCAGGAGTGAAAAATGCAGCGAAACAGGTTTGGTGCTATCATCCATGACTGTCCGGCTGTGTGAGTCGGCAAGGTTGCCAATTTCAGTTGTTCATTGTAATTCGGCAGCTCATGTGCTAGCCAAGCATGTTTTATGTTATTCGAATTGGGAATTTGGGGGGAGTGTATCCCTCCGAGTTCGGTTCATCTCTCAGAAGCATACTTAGCCACTTAATTACGTGATTTCATTTAATTAATTACAATATTTCAGTTTTACGATTACATGATATTATTTTATAAATTTACACGGTTTCATGTTGACGGACACGTGATTTCATATTAAAAATTTATACACTTATTTTTTAGATTACATGATTTCATTATATGAACTTACATGAAGTAAGTTTTATTTTTATGAACTTAGTTTTCATTGCACATGAAGTACACGTTTCATGCTTTTTAGGGAAAATTTCAGATAACTCCCCTTAACTATACGCGAGACTAATATGAACGCTCTTAACTTCAAAATCAATCTGAGAAGTGCCCTAAGTATCAAAAAGTCCCACTTCACCCTTTTCCGTTAACTTTTTTAAAATTTTTGTTAAGTTTTTTGTGAAATGACGAAAATACCCTTATATCTGAAAAATTAAATTAAAATAAATAAAAATGATTTTGAACTTATTTTTTCTACAAAAAGAAAGAATAAGAAAATATTTTAGTATTAATTTTTTTAATAAAAATAAAAAACGATGTTTAAAAATTGTTTTTTATAAAAAATTACTTTTTAAAAATTAATTTTACTACAAACAGAATTTTATTCTTTATTTTGTACCACGAGAAAATTAGAAAAAGTTCAAAATCATTTTTATTTATTTTATTTTTTCAGATATAAGGGTATTTTCGTTGTTTCATAAAAAACTTTACAGAATTTTTTAAAAAGTTAACGGAAAAGGGTAAAGTGAGACTTTTTGATACTTAGGGCACCTCTCAGATTGATTTTGTTCTTAACGGGGTTCATGTGAGACCCGCGTATATTTAAGGAGGGGTTATCTGAAATTTTCCCTACTTTTATGAAGTAAATGTTTCTTCACGTGATGTGATTCTAAATATCAATTTCAAAACATCCACCCGTATTCAACAATATCAGCTTCTACACCTAAATCATCAGGTTCTGATATCAATTGTTTGGAGGGAATAAAGTTACATGAAATTTATTGAACATATCATTAGAAATAACTTTTAATCAAACCCCATTTTGAAACCCTTAAAATGTAATGTTTCTCAAATTAGCAGATGTTTCCAGAATTTTCGTAAATTTCACCAAAACATAACATAAACTCAACTTAAATCCACCAGCTTAACAAACTTAAAAAATAAGTCATTTCCATGAGACTAAAATTACACAAAGCAAACCAAATAGAGAACGCACAACATATCCCAAATAAAAAAAGCAATCATTCAGTGAAGAAATGAATGAAGCTCGCAATCAAAAGCAATAAAACAATATTTGTTCGAGATCGAGTTAAGAAAAAATTTAAACTACACAATTCTTGAACTTACGAGACCTTTCCGGCTTAAATAGATGCAGAATAATTGAATTTGATTTCAGGAACACCAAGAGTATTGATTTGCAGAGTACTTTTCAACTCATCACAACCCAACAATGGAATACATATTTAACGTCCTAAGTATTAGATAAAGATGCGTACCAAACACTGAAACTTATTTGCTTATTACTTATTAATTTTCACGTCTCTGTATGGCATAATGATAATGCAGTGTCCGTACAACGGGATAGTGAAAATCACAACATAATTCACCCATAGGCTCACAGCTTAATCACCAAGTAACAAACATCTAAGAGCCACCACTCACCGCATTGCAGTAATAGAAAGAAAATTGAAAAAACATGACTTGTCTGTGTACTTTGTTAATGATAAAAATGTGTTGTAAACTTTAATATTTTATGAAAAATGTGTGTACTTGTATAAAAATACCAAATATCCCATTGTTATTAAGAATTATAAATTTTAAAAATTAATTTTGAACTTAAAAACAATTTAGCTAAAATTACAATTTTTATTATACATGTTGGAAAATATATTTAAATAATTATATTTATTCTAATTGAATGAAATTGAAATGGTTTCTATTTATTCATGGGATATAATGTAGTTGAACAAAAGTGTTTAAAATGACAAAGTTAAAATATGTTTTATGGTCACTTGAAATGGTGTTGAGAAAAATGAGTTGTGCTGAAAATTTAAGGGTCGAAAACCCGCCACATTTTTTCTAAGCCCAAAAAGGAATTTTCAACAATATTTTCAATTTGTAAATTGAGAATAATATTCTCCAATATAATTCGGAAATAAATATTTTCTAAATTATTAAATTTGAGAATAAATATTTTTTTCCAAATATGAAATCGGAAGTAATATTCTGCAGCTTGCAATGTGGAAATAAAGAAAAATTTTCCAGAATATTTGTATTGAAGAATTAAATATTTTTCAAAATATTTATTCAAGAATAAAATATTTCTGTGATATCTCAAGTGTAAACTATTTCCAAAATAACCGTTATTTGGAAATAATTGTTATCATATCATGTCATTAAGGTAAATTCTTTTGCTCGAAAGTTTTTCATTCCTATTCTTTTTAGGTTTCTTCTTCCCTTGAGCCTATAAATACGTAGCTATGCTAGAGTCAAAGACACATCGAAAAATACATGGAGACACAATCTCAAACCCTAGCCGTTGACTCTGTCTTTCTACTTCTTCCTCCTCGATTACTCTCCGCATCCCGATTAGAGTTCGATCTCGTTCGTCGTTGTATCATGAGAGCGAATTGTCCGTATGGGGCAATATTCGTCTTAAGGAAAGCGGTCTATCGTGCCTCGACAAAATTCTCTTCCACCGTGTTCATCCGTTCAATCATGATAATCAAGTCAAGTTATTTTATTATATTTGTATTGTGATATTCAACAATAAAGTATTCATTCAATCTGTTTGTCTCGGTTTATTTGCTTCAATTATTGCATGAATGGATGTGTGTTGCTTTAATTATCGAATTATGTTTATAGACTAAAGCCGACATCTAACAATGCTCATAATGTGCATTTGATACTCTTGAATGTTTAGGTTACTACATTTCATTTTTATTTTTAATTTTGACATTCATTCTTAGAATACATGATCATTCTCTACATTTTTTAATCTTCCAAATATAAAAAACTATTGTGTTATTGTTCACCCTCTTCTACGATTTGGTGATAATGAAAGACACAAGTTCAAGTTCGCTAAACTAGACGTTTGGTATACGGTGCTAGTTCGAAGTCACTTTAAGAAAAGTGTCCAACACGCCTCGACTATTCTCGAGTTTGTATCGATTAATTTGTAAGAGTTCATGTATCTTTGTTATTTTCATAATTAATTAATATTTCTATTTTTTCAAGTTTCGCAATTTGCTAATATTATCATAAATATTATTTTAGTTTTTTATGACAATTTGTTAATATTATTTTGCATAAAAATAAAAATGTAGTTTTTATTAACAATTTGTCATTATGATTATTTTGTTAATGTAATACGGTGCTAGTTCGAAGTCATTTGTATTCACAATTTGTTAATATTATTTTTTCGTATATTATGACAATAATATATTTTACATAAAAATAAAAATGTAGCATATTACAATTGTCTCTCCAAGAAAACTTTTATTTTATTATTACTTTATAATTCAAAATGCTATCTTTTACCGATTAACCAAATAAAATATTCATAATGAGACATTAAAATAATATATGCCATTTTAACGTATCAAATAACATACAACATAAGGAAAATGAAAGTTTAATATACTTTATGTATAAGTCATATTCACTTTAATACACCTAACTTAATTTTTCAATCTTTACATTATCCTAACTATCAAAGGTTTTCTCTTTACTATAATTAGTCCAAACCTACTAAATTATTTGTTGAAAAGACAAAATTGCCCTTTCGAAAAATACAAAATTTTAAAATTACCTGCAACCTAACCTAACCCCTAATTTTAAACTATTAATTTATAATTTAATAAATAATTATTATAATACATATAATTATTATTATTATTAAATTTCCCTTTAGATATCAATAATAATTATAATAAATATTAATAAAATAGTTATTATTAAATAAATATAAAATTTTGTATTTATAAATATTAGAATCATAAAAAATTATACTACAAAAAATTAGTAAATATTATAATTGATAATTTATCAAATCATAAATACAAAATTGCAAAAAAAAACTATAGCTTCTCTCGGCGGTCGCCACAGTAGCTTTGTCTTCTTCATCTCTCTTCGCCTGCCACTATAGCGCTCGTCTTCGGCCGCTACTAACAAGCTCGCCACCGCCTACCATCATCGCTTCACCTTGGCCACCACCATGGCACCCGTTTCTCGCCTCTATCGCGAACCCTAGGAACGAGATTAGGGTGTGTGAATTCCGAGTGGGGAGAGGAAGTTCTTATCGACGAAGTGGGGGGAAGAAAATGATGTTGTCGAGGTTCGTCAACGTGAAGGCTAAGGTTCTCGATTTGCAGATTTTCGAGTTGTGGATCGGTATCGTCGGAGCTAGATTTGCTCCGTCATTTAATCGTCGTAAATTTTCGATTTTTTTTTAGTTCCAGTTCTCAATTACCGGAGCCCATCCTCCCGAAGCCCATCCCAATTGTGTCGTCGGAGATTAATTCCTCACTGAATTCCTTAGCCCAAGATCTCTGCACAATTTTTTATTTAATTTTTGAAATGACCGTTATAACTTTTATATTTAATTTCATGAATGCGGTATAATTGACATTTCACATTAAATGATTAATCGAGTTTATTTTATATTTTTTTAATGAGATGTATTTTCTCATATTTAGAAAATTCTAAAAGAATATCCAGAAAAACTAACAGAGTTCACGAAAGGGAAAATAATAATAACAATAGCATGGCCATGTAGTCGATACGTAGTATCAGTTACAATTCACTTAACTCAGAATCAAGAAACAGGACAATTGAACGAGGATGACTTGTCTATGCCTTGTGGTTGTCAAAGATATCAAGAGGATAAAAGGATAGATTCATGTACGACAAGGTTAACTCGAAATCTCGATAATCACAAGCGTTGGGTAATCATGATGTCTTGCTAGAGGCCACTCATGATGGAAAGAATAAAATGGTAATTTTACCAGTCCGCCGATGTGTCGTGAGCCTAGAGGGTCACACACTAAAGGTTGAGTAATACTGATGGAATCATATGGAGGAATCATGAGAGAGACAAAATCCGGTTTTGGATTAAACCGGATTAGACCGATTTTAGTTTAGGACTAAACCGGAAATCAAGAACGGTTTAGCTGGACCAATTAATTATAATTTAATTAAATAGATTTAATTAATTTAGCTAAAATGGGCCTAGCCAGAATGGGCTTCTCTACATAATTAATTAAAAACTTTGGGCTTTAAGTCCATTAAGACCTTTAATTAATTATTGCCTAAAAAGAATTATAAAAGGGAAATTTTCAGATCTGAAAATTAAAGGAATTTTATTTTTCCAAAACCCTAGCCACTCTCCTCTCTCTCTCTCTCTTTAGCCGACCGGCCACCTCCCCTCCTCCATCTCCATCCGTTTTGCTTGCTTCGATCTTCTAGCAAGGATCATTGTAAGTATCCCCGGATTGCTCTTCCTGTGTGAACGTTCTTTAGAGGTCGCTAAATATTATTTAGTGACTATGAGATTTCAAATCAAGGTAAACATATAAGTTTTATTCTAGCCTCGATCTTGTGATCAATTTATGATCATGTAAGATCCTTATTAAATATGGATATTTGAGGTTAATTTCTTGTATGGGCATAAAATTAATTGATTAGAACCCTCAAATAATTCATTCAGAATAGTCGTCCACACAAACGAAGACATAGCGTTTTCCTCCAAGACTTTCAACTTGCTTTGGTCCCATGAGGTCAACGTGTATAAGTTCAAGTACCCATTATGTAGTGATGTGTTGTAGCTTTTTGTGTGACATCTTGGTTTGCTTCCCGATCTGACATTCTCCACAGATTTTTCCTTCCACAATTTCTAGATTTGGATATCTAGTAATGGCTTACTCCGAGATTTCCTTCTGTATGCTCCGGAGGTTTAGATGTCCAAGCTTTCTATGCCATAATTTGGTTTCCTCTACTTTAGAGACAAGACACTTTGACCCTAGGAGGTCTGATTCGGGTGACCAGATGTTGCAATTATCCACTGAGCGGACTCCTTGCAGGATGATAGCTTGATCGAGATTCTTCACAATACAGGCTTCTTTTATATAGTTGACATGTAAGTACATATCACAAATCTGGTTGATTCTAATTAAATTTGTTTTGAGTCCTTCTACAAGTAATGCTTCAGTTAGGCAAGAAGCTTCTGGATGCTTGAGTAGTCCTTTTCCAATGATTCGAGATCGGATCCCATCTGCAAAACTAACATAGCAGTTTGTATATAGCTTGATGTTGGATAAGAACTCACGAGTACCTGTCATGTGTCGAGAACATCCACTATCGAGATACCAGTCTTTGTTGGTTGAGGCACACAAGGAGGTGTATGCTATATTTGCTCGATAGACTAGATTCTTTGGTCTCCATTCAAGACGGGATGTTTTCTGATATTATTCAAGCTTGATGATATTATTCAATATTACTTTTTCTGTTTCTCAATCAAATAGATATTCATTGTGAAATTGTGTAATAAGCTATTAACTAAATTATTAACACGAAGAAGAATGATTTTGATTATTCATGTGGATTGAACGACATAATTGGAGTTAAGACGTGGTCATGAACATCCCCATGAACAAATGTTTATTTGGAATGAAAATATTGAAATGTTTTATGTAAAAATGTTAATGATTTTGATTATTCATGTGGATTGAACGACATAATTGGAGTTAAGACGTGGTCATGAACATTCCCATGAACAAATGTTTATTTGGAATGAAAATATTGAAATGTTTTATGTAAAAATGTTATGACACTTTCATAGAGGATAAGACTTGTATTAATGAAACAATTAACACTCGCAGAAATGACAGAAAAAATGTTCCATTCGAAAATGTAACGAAACATTTTTTCATACATGTGGATTGTGTCATTGAGAAGTGTCATGACACATTCGGCATCCAACATGGACAATATTACCGAGTACAGTTGGACAAAGAGTATTACCGAGATCGTCTTCCATCACGAAAGGAATCCTTCTAAATTTGATCATGGAATAGATAAGAGTGATTAGCAGAATTTTAACATTAATTGATTTGAACAAAATTTGATCAGAGAGTAGATGAGAATGATTAGCAGAATTATAGCATTAATTGATTTGAACAAAATCAATCCAAATGTCGTAATTACCTTTCTGACCCCGCATAGCACAAGAAGACCTTATGATCCAATATATTTTGTGAAATTACATTGACGTGCCCCTGTGAAAGCCGCGTCCATCTTGTGCGTACATTCTGCAATCCCATGGTCCCAAACGGTTCTAAGATTTGCAACGACAATAATGATTTGTAGCCGATTACAATCCTACACTAAATCAGTTTTCATCTTTGAATTGTTAAATCAAAACAATTACAAAACTCAAAACTAATTCTCATAAAAACTAATATTTCGATGACAAAATAAAACCAACTACTAATGAACGTATGATCAGCCAGAGAATCGAATCTTGCCCATCTAGGTCCTATTATAATCTCGAAGCTTAAATTGACGCCATCACTAGACATGACTTCAACATATTTAAAAAATTAATTTTCACGTGGACGTGGCGGTGGAGGTATCCGTAGGTGGAGAAACTGTTGTGTCAAGATCGCTTAGGGAGAGCAGTCAACGGGAAGTGATGACTCCATAAATGTCTATTTTTAATATTTTAATATTAACATAATTTATTACATTCATTTGTAAAAGAGAAGTGGGAAATGAGTACGATAAAAAGTTACTGAAATTATGGGGATTTGCTATAGTAAATCCACAGGGAATCACTTTAAAAGTGCTCAAAGATGAGAATGGGGATGGAGTTTTGGGGTCTGAATAAAATTGCTCTTACTGATCAAAATCACTTATATAATGTATTTAATAGCTATACCTATCATATAATAACTCAATAATGATGCATAAAATTACGCGATGATCCGTAAATCATGAAATCAGCTAAGAATTAACTTCAATCAATGCCCACAGAAATAATAAGCCAACAAAGTAATCTGTCGTGGTTCTCTAATTAAAATGAAGCACTTTAATTGGGTTTACACTTTTTTTTCTATCTTTGATAATTGGAAGCAAATATGCAAATCAAATTGTCCACATAACCAATAAGAATGAATCATTAGGAAATTATACAAGTAAAGACAATTTGAAACTGGGAATAATGAAACTAATTTACTAGGGAGGTGTATGGGAATAGTAGTGGGGTTGGCCAGGCGGGAGGCTTAAGAGGGGAGAAACCTTTGAGATAGAAGGCCATTTCTTTACCCTCGCCAACAATTTCACTCATCCCCGTTTTCATGTTGCACTTGAGAATGCTCACTCGACCTTCTGGTTGAATAGACACAATGTCCCCGTCGCTCGGGTGAAAGGTTATGCCCCATGGCACCCTCTTTAGATAATAACTAGTGAACCGCTCGTCTTCAGGAGTCAGCTGCAGACAAGGAAACTCGTGCACCAGCGACCAATTCGCATCCTTCCATTCCAAAACATAAAAGCAACGATCGCCTCTATCACTATCTCCCTTAGGCCTGTAGCTCAACATCCTCAGTTTACCTTGGCACATTCCGTAGAAGCACGCGTATCTACGATACGTGGAAGGCATAGGAGCGAACTCGCTTACCTTTACAGCTTGTTCAAGGCCACTGTCCGGATCAAACCCGACAAGTTGGCTACCCTTTTCCCAGAGGATCATACCGTTGAAGACCAGAGTTGTCTCGACGTGGCAATCGGGCTCCCTACCTGGCCACGCCAGCGTGCTCCACTTGCCAGTCTCGGACGAGAAGATTTCCACAAAGTTTCCGTCGGCACAAGACGCGGGAATGCAGACCAGCTTGAAGTTGATCGCGGCATTGCCATCGCAAACATTGCAGTAGGGATCGCATGTGAATACGACACGCACCCTTTCCGGGGGGAGCTGAATGCCATATTCGTCCTCCCCCCACGAGGCGCTGCATCGGGGAGGAGGGGGGAGGGCGAGGAAGTGCTTGGTGGCGGGATTGCAAATGTAGTAGGCACCGCTGTGATTGTTCCTCCCTCGACAGCACGCGAGCAACTCGTTACACGAGGCCAGGATCCATGCATTCTCGCAAGGCAGAAAACTGAGACTCAAACTCGGATCGTTGGTCAAGTGAGTAAATATACGGGCGAGCCCGCCTACAGCGAAAGCGTACCCGCGATTGAGACGGTGAAATTGTGCAATGAGGCACAGCGACAGCTCCGCCTCGTCTTCATGCAGCTTCCGGGCAAGAAGGGAATGATGGCGAGTGATGAGATTGAACCAACGCTTACAGACGCTCTTGCACCGAGTGGTCGCAGACTTGCAGCAAAGGCTTCTACCTATGATTTCCATCGCCAAATCGTCCGGCAAATTTGAAATTGAAGACGACGACGATGATGATGGTGATGGGACCACCCAATTCTTGGCTGAAGAAGATGGAAGCTGGAGGGTGTTGGGATTTGTGCCCTAGCACAATGTATTTTCAATCTAATCTTGTAATAAAGATTATTCGTTGAATAAAATCGGCATTCATATTACTAAGTGTTGTAGTAATATCTTAAGTATGATTTGATTTGTATCATTGATGTGTCAACACATAATAGTAGATCTACAGATCAGATAAAATCTTACTTAAGCAGTCCCCGATCAGAATAGCTTCATAAGAAGCGATCGGTATGAGGCTAACTCCAAATGATCACGCTCTACTGATCATGGCCAGAAGGGGGCCAGAGTTAGGTCATAGTATCACCAGTCAGGGGTGATATAGGACGACCCGAATCATGAGTATGTTACATAGACACATTCATGAACATACTCATATGTCGGATCATGAAATCACATCCTCAGACCGAAGGACCATTGAGGTCAATATGTAATGAGTGACGAGTTTGACTCAGTCTAACGTCTCCGGTAAAAGGGTTACAATAACGGCTGTGATTGGCTCGATCACGAGTTACATAAGTTGACTAGATGGATCGCTGAAGGATTTATCCCTCATACGGACGTGTGAGCAGATATCAGTTTAGGCCACTTGATGAGTACAACAGAAACACAATAGCATGGCCATGCAGACGATACGTAGTATCAGTTATAATTCAGTTAACTCAGAATCAAGAAACATGACAATAGAACGAGGATGACTTGTCTATGCCTCGTGGTTGTCAAAGATATCAAGAGGATAAAAGGATAGATTCATGAACGACAAGGTTAAGTCGAAATCTCGATAATCACAAGCGTTGGGTAATCATGATGTCTTGCTAGAGGCCACTCATGATGGAAAGGGTAAAATGGTAATTTTACCAGTCCGCCGACGTGTCGTGAGCCTAGAGGGTCACACACTTTAGGTTGAGTAAAACAGATGGATTCATATGGAGGAATCATGAGAGAGCAAAATCCGGTTTTGGATTAAACCGGTTTAGACCGATTTCGGTTTAGGATTAAACCGGAATCAAGAACGGTTTAGCAGGACTAATTAATTATAATCTAATTAAATAGATTTAATTAAATTAGCTAAACTGGGCCTAGCCAGAATGGGCTTCTCTACAGAATGGGCTTTTCATTCTCGCCTTAACCTCCCTGCACCCATGGGATGATCCAGATTTAACACTATTAAATGGGTCTGGTGATAACTACTATACTTGAAGGTATCAAGTGTCTAATGCACTTGAATGCAAATTCAAGTTCGAATTCGTGAACAGAGCCCTGTAAAAACCAAATAAAGACGAACAAACCTACAATTTTGGATCCAAGACTGCAATGCCCAAGATGCGAGATTGTGTTACCTCAGCTCGAGAGATTTGGGGTATTGCAGCGGTTCGACTGAAATTCCTCTTGCAAATCAGTTTTTTTATCAAATACTTTCTTGTGTTCAGACTGCATTTTAAGCCGTCATGTCCTCGATATATTACATCATGCAGTCAAGCATGTTCGTTGGATAGATGTAATGCGACATAAAATTGTAGCTTTGGAGGCCAATGTCGCCTCGGATATAATAGAGCTTTCTTGACACATTGTTACGGAGGCACAGTTGTAAGAGATTTATTATCGATGTTCATTGAGACCAGTGTTTTTTCATTGGTGATAACATTACATATTTTAAATAATAATATTTAATGAAGTTAAAGATGTTTTATAAATCCACGTAATTATATATATTGCATTTAAGGGTTGTAATCAAGTACAAACTCCTTCTTCTTGTACAAATGTCAAACCAATTTTTGAGCGTTAGATGAAAAACTGAATGGATGAAATGTAGGATGACTCATCTAATGGCATATGTAATTATGAATTAATTGACAATTTAATAAGTCATTTAGTAATAATAGAAAAGCAAATTCGTATTTTTGAACATTTACTTAATTTCCTTTTTGCAAATCATTTTTACTATTTTTTTATTTCATTGTTTTTTAAATAAAATTAATTCTAACTTAATTTAGTTCATTGGAATTATGAAATTGTGAGAATTTTATTTGTTTCATCGACGAGTATCATTGTTTCATGAATATTTTTCATCGTTTTATCGACGTTTTTCATTGTTTCATCGACATGTTTCATTTTTCCGTGGATTGTTTCATGAATTGTTTTTTGTTTCATCATCGTTTTGACGGTTTCATTTACTTCTTCGTTGTTTCATTGTTTCGTTGCCTCAATTAACATGTTTCATTGTATCCATGTATCATTGTTTTATTGTCTCATTTTACATGTATTGTTTCATCCACATGTATAAATGTTTCATCAAATGTTTTGTAACGTTACAATCTAACAGTTCTCTTACAGGAATGAAATTGAAGTATTTAGAAATGCATGTAAAGATGGACCCATGAATTAATAGTTCTACTTCATACCAGTTGAGATACTAAGAGTGTTATGACTGTCATGTTACAACATGCACATGTCAGTGTCATTAAAATATGAAATATAAAATCGACCCCATACTAAATATCAATCATCATCGTTTAACATGTGCACTTCCACACACATGTACATGAATCAGTCTACTCCATGATCATAATTAGAAGCAGATGAACAAGATGTAAATTAAGAAAATCTTACATTTAGAGATGTTCATTGTCGGCTTCGAGATCGCAAGTTTGCCGACATTCGAGCTCGATAGCACCACGTTCGATCAACGCTGCCAACATTGATGGCGCAGGATCTATCATTGAATGCGGTTGAGATCGATATCTCGGTCGATGTCGACTGATAGCGTCGTCGTCCCGATCGTAGTTGCCGCCTAATGTCGTCGCCCCGATTATCGTCGTCGGGATGTGCATCGATGAGCCGCGATTGTCTTCGAGATCGTCATCCATCACGGAGGGCCCGATCATCATCGCGGAGTCCTGATCGTCATTGCGGAGTCTCGATCATCATCGAATAGCCGTCGACGAATCATAGAATAGCCGTCGATGAACTTTGGAGTTGTCGTCGTCGCCGTCGATAAATCATTTTCATCGCGTCGATTACCGTATGGCTGGTGGCGGCTGCAAGAGGTGGGGTGATTGTGAAGGATGGGCATAATATAAACTGAAACACTAAGTTATATTTTTTCCAATATACCCTTATGGGTATTGTTTCATTTATTTTAATTATAAATCTACCTATTAATAGGAACAAGTATCTGAGTCCTTCCCTTGCATATAATAACATAATTTTGAAATTGTTTAATGTTGGATAAAATTGATTAAATGGTCAAAGTTGATATTTGTATTAAATTGTGATTGGGTGAACTTGTGCCGTGAATTGGGAACGCTTAAACTCGTTCTAGAATGACGCGAAACACGTCTACATAATCTAGGATATGAGATCTTTTGAACGGTGTATCACAAGCTCTAAATGGACAATAGGTGAATGAGAAAATAAACCTCTCGAACATGACCACTTGAAATGGTGTTCAGAAATTGAATGGGTTGTGGGCTTGAACTTGTGTGCGCCCGCGCGAATGCTGTAGAAAATTGCGAATAATATATTTTCAAATTACTTGTATTTGAGAAATATATTTTCAGAATATTAGCTTTTGGGAATAATACATTTCTGAATATCTATTCGAAAATAAAAATGTGGTCAAATGTCATTTAAAGGAAAAAATCTTCTAATTAGAAAATAAGAGAATATTCCGAAATATTGAGTTTTTTTTCCCAAGAAAGAAATTCGTAATTATTTTTTTCCCTTTTCACTTAAGGTTTCGACTTTCCTTTGAGCCTATAAATACATAGCTTCGTTAAAGACGAGACACACATCGAAAATCTTACATGAATTCTCTCTCTCTCTCTCTCTCTCTCTCTCTCTCTCTCTCTCTTGTATCCTGGGAGCGAGTTACCCATACAGAACAATAATCGTCTTGGGAAAAGCGGTCTAACCGTACCCCGATGGAATCCTTCATATCACGAATATCAGGTCAAGTAAGTTGTATTTCTACGGAGATATTCAATAATAATAAAGAATTATTTTCTTGTTTGTCTTCTTCTTTTTCTTCTTCAATTATTTTGTTTATTGCATGCATAAATGAAAGACTCAATTGCTCAATTTGCGTTTATGGAGTAATCCCGTATCTAACATTAAATACTACCCAACTCCTTAATTTTATTTTGGGGTAATGGCATATGGCTACAACTATCTATGTCACATTTCAAAATTAATACCTCAACTTTCAGTTTTTCGGATGAGCTCCCTTGAAGTTCAAATAAACGACACTTATCTCAACTTCTGTTAAATCTAACTGAATTGGTCTGTTAAAAAGTCTAAAATGCCCTCAATGGTTCTGTTTTGAAATAAGATTGGTCTGATTGTTCAAATCCGGTCTAATTGGATCAAAACTGTTCTTACCAGTTCAAATTAAATTTTTTTATTACTTTTATTTGATAAATTATAATTCTTTAATAATTAAAATAATAATCAAATAAATATATTATTAATGATTAATTAATTATATTATATTATTATTATTTATTAATTGATTATATATTAATAATCATTAATTGATTATAATCATTAATTATTTGATTATAATAATTAATTATTTAATTATATCATTAATCAAACCCTTCGTCTTCTTCATCAGCTCTACTGGCTGCCACCTCCGACTACCACCATCACTCCAACTGCCTACGCACCGACTCCTGCCGCACCTCCGACCACCTACGCCCTTCTCTGGTTGTGACTCCGACCGCCTGCTCCCCATCTCCGGCCGCAAGCATGGTTGTGTGTCATATGTTGTCGACCACGACGAGGCCCTCGGAAAGCCCTTTCGGGCGAGCTCATTGACAAACCAGTGGACGGCCGAGGAGGTTTCAAGCTCCTCATTCACAGGCCCAGTTGCTCCACAACACCACCAATATGATGGCCTCTTCTTCGAATTTGAGAACAAACCCTAAATTATCGACCTCTCCACCCAAAATTATAATCTCCTCCCCCCATACCCAGACCAGTTCCAAATAAAAAAATTGAGTTCCGATCAACAAATTTCTTCGATTTCAAGACCAAACCTTAAGCCACAACCCAATCGCGCCGCCGGAGAAGTCGAATCTCGCTCCGCTGCCTTGAGCTCATCGAATCTGGACCCGAAGAAGTCGAAGCTCGCGTCACGCCGCTCGATCTCGCTGGAATTGGTATCGCCGGAGCTCGCTTTCGCTGGTACTGGTATCGCTGGAGCTCACTCTTGCCGGAACTATCGTTGTAGAAATGGTGTGGAAGTGGTGGAGGAGTTGCAGAGATTAGGTTAGAGAAAATGTAGGGTGGTGTAGGTAATTAGGGTTAAAGAAAATGGTAGAAATGGAATTTCATAAGTTATTTTAAAAGTTTTAATTTGTTTTATTTGTTTACTTAGTAAGGATCATATTGCCCACAACTCACTTGTTAAATTATTATTCAATTTGGAATAAAAGGGTAATTTTATGAGCGGAGAGGAGGTCGACAACGGAAGGCAATCGATGAGGCACCCTATAATGGTGTTCCCGATGAATTCAGCCCTAATTAGCTCAAACTTTGATACGGTATGATTAGAGTTCAAGTTCCTGATTTGTTGGTTTATTGTGTCAACTGTACTCGGTTCTGTTTGATTGTGATGTGCTTCTGTTAGATAAGTTATTTTTCTTTCTGAATTTTATTTGTTCTTTTACATAATCTTAGTATTTAATTGATTTATTGTGCAAACTGAAACTTTTTATTTTGTGTATAGTTTTTCATTTCATCGGATCAAGATTTTTGTGTGGGAAATTCACTACTGGACTAGAGATTATAATACTTCCTCCATAAAATAATATCCATTCAATTCGACTCGACTCTTGCAAAGATTAAAGATTCAATCTTTATCTATTGACTTGCCCACTATTCAACTTCTTATAACTAGCTTGTGTGATATCATTGGTAATTCCTGGCTGATAATTTACTAAAATGGCAATGCGATACATATTTTGGGACATCTTTTATAGGAAACAGGGACGCTTATTTTGGGATGTAGGGAGTATTGGTTATTTGGAAAACAGGCGCCCTGTATGATATGATGTTCTCAGTGGTTAACAGTAAGTGTTAGTTACAAGTATAACATTTATTTTGCGCCTCTTAAAAGAGACTATCTAGAAATATAGCTGTATGTGTAATGGTAGGGAAGATGAATTCCTTCTCTCTTCATATATGTATGTGCATGTCTGACATGTCTCCAGCTTTTCTGAAGCTGTGTTATGCTTAGCTAATGTTATTTGTGTCAGGAAAACTTTTCCCTCACGCTGATATCTTTAAAAGGCTGTCCTATGGAAATGGTAAGCGGTCATTGTAGCCTAATCAACTTGGTAACTCTTGATTATATGCATTTTCTGGTGAACATGTTACGTGTATACCTTGCTCATTCATATCTTTTGTGTTCAAGGCAAAAAACCATGATGAACTTGTTGTGAGTTTGGTTTTAGCCCTTGACCTACAATTTAACCTAAAAGGTAAAAATGGAAGGACCATTCAGAGGCCCCAAGGTAATATACTCCTCCTGAAATGTGATAAAACTCAATGGATATTGTTGATTTTTGTATCATTATAGAAAATTTGTCTTGTCTTTTATTTAGGGAAATGAAAATAGTATCAAAAAGGTTTCACTAACGGGCCCAGTTCTACATCCTTTCCTTGTATAGTGGGAATTTATATAGTGCTCTGTTAACTGTGTGAATAGTTATGTTTTCTTACTAAGACACTAGCTTTGCAGTACACTGAAGTTCTGAAAAGTTTCTTTGAGGAGAAACTGTTTTGTAACCAGAAGTTACTTTCAGTCGAAGAGAGATATGAAAAGATCTTAGAGTTAATTCCAGATGAATGTGTATGCATACCATTTTTATGAACTTTCTCTATTTCCCTGCATGCATATGTTTACAAGCAAACTTTGTCACTTTTGGTTTCCACAGCTGGAGTCCTTTATAATCGCTTGCAGCTGTCACTTATGATCTTCGAGGAAAGTGGCAAGACAACAGGAGGACTTCCAGTTCAAAAGACGTTAATGTAATTCGGTGGGAGCAACTCAAGCATTTGCTGCAATCAGGGAAACAAAAGGCATGAAATTGGCAGCACATGCCTTGTTTTCAGGCACGGGGTTACGTTGGTGCGTTGAAGAGATTGTGTTCTCTTACACCTATCCCAGGCTTGATATGGAGGTTTGTGTGTTTTGTCGCCTTATCCCTTCCTGTTTGTTAAGTTTGATTTTTAGCATAGGCGATTCGTAAAGAGTCGGGATGGTGTAGACATTTTGATTCCTGAAATACAAATGCTATTGCTTCTCATGGTTATCCAATTATGTTTTAGGTATCAAAACACAAGAACCACTTACTGAAGGCACCATTCTGTGTGCATCCTAAAACAGGTTCATCCCTGGAACATATTGTACTTTCCGTGGATGGTTGTGGCATCATCAAACTACGTGTGGGATTCTTTATATGTGAAACAGTGGAAGGGAATCATTCTCTACATAAATCAAATTGATTGACTTTTCTTTCGTGTACTGAGATTTTAAAAGCATAGTAGAGCAAATCGTGTTTTATTTATTATTGCCGTTGATTCACATTTTCAATTTATGTAAATTTTGCATATGATCCACCGGGGTACATTGCCAACAAACTTTCTTTTGAACTTATAGTTCAAATTTCTTAGCATTCTAATATAAGATATATTTGTTCTAGGCCGTGTGGGGGTCCCTATTGATCCAAACATGTGTGAGGAATTTGATCCTACCAGTGTACCAACCCTTTCCAAGGTATGCACTTTACTGATTTTTCTATAACATCTCTGCATAACTCTTGGCAATGTATAATAATCTTGATGAAAATTGGTCATAATTATTACTACTCTGGCCCCAAGAAAATCATACCTTCCTAAAAACGGATGCTTCAGAATAAATGTTGATTTTCTATTTTAGCTTACAAAAATATATCCTTCCATTAGTTGGTTAAAACAAGTTGAGTAGAGGGCAGGTGGGAGCATATGGGGGTAAGTCGAGAACTAAAATTTGATTGCTTATTTCGTGTAAATAGTTTAACGGGGTACTTATTATGGGATTCATATGAGTTAAATTCCATTTTTGCTGCTGTTTTCCTGACCAGTTTTGTATTTAAGTTTCGAGAAGAAATTAAGAGAATAATGAGTGTAAACTCCATATCACCTTATTATTGTGTGTGGGTTTTAATTTCATTTTTCATAGAAGAACTCAACATGGGAGGTATAATTACGAGCAGATGCTGAAAATGGTAAATTGCTAGTACCAAACTTTGACGTCATACCATTCCTTAGTTGCTTTATGTTTTGTAGACAATATTCTAAAAAGTTTGGCATTATCAAGATATTTTTTCATGTTAAGTTTCATGGTTGCTTTGATGACAGAATGGGGTGGAACCTCCCTTGGAAAATCGATCAAGTTTAAAGTGTCTAATGGTTGAATTGATGCTCGTGAAATTGCTTAAAACTGCATGAACGTTCATTATGAAAACACACTAATATCGGCGTTTGTATTTGAATTGGATTGGTCATTAGGAAAGTAGTCGTCGTGTTGGCACGTGGCGATGTCTCAAGTACTTGCCTTCACCTCCACGTCATCGACTCGTGATGATTTTCTTGCCATTTCTGTACATGAACACGTGTGCTCACGCTCCGCACGTTTCACTAACGCCCACTCTACGCTTCTTTTTTTACCTGTTCCCCGACTAAGATGGAACAAATAAATAATCATACTATACTAGGTGTAGTACCGCTCCATGCGTGATATTATTCGTAATATTTTATAAAAATAACTAAAACTAATTCATATTAGATTTTAAGAAAAATATAGAAAACAACAAAAAGGCACAAATAAAGCATTAAAGTTGTTCTCATATATTTATTGAGCAACCAAATAAATCAAACTTGAAATAAAAAGACAATAAAACAATAAAATTAATGGTTATCGAAGAAAAGTCAAGTAAATATTTATAAATAGAAAACTGAATCTGTAAAAGGTCAGGTAGATTAACCTCCATTATTTCTCCCCTAAAATCAACGTAACAGATTAGACTGTGTAATCAAATACATCAAAAATTCATCTGAATCTCATGAATGTGACAAAAAAAAAATCATTTTATTTGGTTAATGAATTAAATCTTAAATAGTGATATGTGATTAAATGTGTATTGAAATTAGTTTTAAAAAAAGTTAAATAAAAATTTTATAAAATAAAATATATTCAGGGCACACCATGTGACACATGTGATATATATATTACTTGTCCTACAATTGAATAATTAACATTTATATAATTGAAATTGAAATATAATAATAAGTTCAGAATAAGGATTGAATAGCTTATTTTAAAAAAGAATTATTTTCATTCCAAACTCAAGTATAATGTTTTTTTGAAGGTCCAAGCTCAATTTTAATGAGAACTGATAAATGGTCTAAGCATTGAAATAAAGTTTTTTCTAATTTTAATAAAATTAATTATTTTTATGAATAATCTCGAATGACTCAACACAATTAATCGTTTCTCACATAACATGCCTAAAAAAATTTGTGCGGCTCACTTAGAATTATAGTTGTCTCATTTTTGTCTTTTTTGTTAAAAATCCAAAAATACCCCTACTTATGTTTTAAATTTTCAAAGGATGCTCTTTTTTACCCATCTTTCCTTCCTCCATCTTCTCTCCACTAATGCCACCACATATACCAATGTCATTAGTTTCTTCGGTGACCTCTGTCATCGACACAATCTCTGGTCGTCATTTTTTGGATTAAATAACACCTTTTACCCATTGAATAGGGCAGTTTCGTCATTTCTGTAAAAATACACACTTTTGCACAAAGAAGCAAAGTATGCAATAATCAAAGTACATGATCCCCTCTAGTAAAAGTGTATATATTTAACATTTTTCATATTTTTTAATTTAATGAGAACGTTTACAATATTACTATGGGTAACTTATAAATATTGCGTAACTAATAAATATGGGTAACTAATAAATATTGCGTAACAATATTTATAAATATTTTTGTGCATTTCTACAAGGTTGATACAATATACTTCCCAAGTTGATAGAGAGAACTTTGTTTTGGAACTGAGCTCCCACAAACAACAATAATTAGGCCGAGTCTTCTGCATGTTATGGGCTTTCTACAGTAAAGGCAGGCACTTATGGGAACGAAAGGAATATCTTAATTGCAACTAGTTAGTGATCCGAGATTCCAGCTATGGAAATATCTTGAAGTTTTCTCCTCCCATATCAACTTCCACCTCCCACGTTCGCAAAGAACCACATAATGCTTTAAAGTAAATGATTTACAACAAGACATCATAACGTATCTCACTATAATAACTAACAGTATAAACCTGCACAAGAACACTAACTTACTATCTTTTGACCCTCACATTGAGAGTGATCTCCTGAACTCTTAGAGGTTAATTCGAAACACAAGTCATCTCAACCCTCCTAACCCTACATCGCCTCCTTCCTCTAATACCGTTAATAATTATAGTAGTTGGAAACAATATCACAGTATCTGGCTCAGCACGCTTTGATATTCAGCGGGGCACACGCCTTCTAAAAGTTCACCACCTGAGGTTAGCTATTCTCCTACCCCACTGATCAGAGTTCTCTCAACTTCATCAATATTTGGATGCTTAGAGCTCCAGTCCTCTCTCTTGTAAACTAGTTTCCCTTTGTTCTTCGGGCATCTAATTATGAGTGTAACATGACTAGATATTTTGTTCGGGTTTATGTTTTTTGGGGATTTCCTTACATTTTTCACATTTTTAAAGGATTTTCAACTCAATAAAATTTTATGATGATGGTAAAAAGGGTTGCGTCTAAAGTCAAATATCTCATATAGACATCCAAACCATAACCTTTAGATTACATCTAAACAATAAAAAAATAATTATTTTATTCGATCTATAATTCTCATTACATAACAAAATTTATGGTTGTTGTAGTGATGGTATGGTGTGGTAACATTATTTGGCAATTTAGGGTTTAGCAGAAACATCAATTTTCATGCCTGCTTGGCAGCCTTCTGCATTGCTGCAGATGAAAAAGTTGCAACCCTTCTCAAGTACTATCTCATCTTTCCCTGTTTTAAATGTTTGGCCATTCCCGGGGGTGCATGACTTGAACCCTGCCTTGTCCACCTTCACGACGTCGTACGTTGCTGGGTCATAGTTGAACACTAGAGTGTCTCCTGGTGCAAACTTCTTGCCTTCAGTCCATGTGCCGGCGCTCGGAGACCAGCCAGCATCATCTCCTACAGTAAAGGTGGCTGCATGAGCCACCTCAGAATGGATAAGCAATAGACCAAGAAGCATTAGGGATATGATCACATTGTCTCTTTCCTGGGCCATCTTTCTTAAATATGAGTATCACGTTTTCCTGGTAATGACAAAAAAAAAGAGTCGCATCATATGGGATGAAAATAATAGAGATACACTTGACAGATGTTGATTATGACTCACACGTTTGACTAAGTACTGAGCGATTAGTCTATACCTACAGCATTGGTTGTTTGTCCCTTTCTCTTATTTGTCGGATCTATAGGTAGAAGTCCAATTTTATACGTGGGAAGATTGAAGCAAAGTATAAACAACTAATGCAAGGAGATATTAATAAAATAACGTGTAATCCCCATATCCCAATAAATGTAACAAAATATGATTATTGAGTAAATCAATAGCTAATTAAAATCTACAAACACAAGTTGGACTAAGTGCTAAGTAGCTCACTATTATGAGGTCCTTGTATTATTGATGATAAAAAAATAGCTAATTGAAATCAATGTACTAAGTTTGATGAAGAAACACACCTTACTGTTTGAGATCACAATGATAACCAGCAAAAACAATTTGAGTATTTTCTCTAAATGACAAACAATTATATAGGACAAATAAGAACAGATTTTTACTATTTTATCGCGTTTTCTTGACAGCCAAATGCAATGTCACCATTCAAGAGGACAAAAATAAGAGGTGTATATTGTCATTCCCATCTATTAACCTAATTTCACTCACAACCACAAAAAGCAGTGGGGAGAGAGAGAGAGAGAAAGAGAGAGAGAGAGAGAGAGAGAGAGAGAGAGAGAGAGAGAGAGAGAGAGAGAGAGAGAGAGAGAGAGAGAGAGAGAGAGAGAGAGAGAGACTTATGTTGCCCTCATTGGGTTGTTTTAAAATAGGCTTCAGACCCAATAAAAATGACAATGATACATGTACGAGATGCATTCAGATAGTCAAGGATAATCGGAGACAGTGTCGGCGGCAGAGGTCACTAAAGACAATGTCGACGACGGATGACACTTGAGAAATCAATAATATTGGTGTAGGTGGTGGCATCGGCGGAGAGATGATAGAAGAATGAGAGATGGTCAAAAAGAACATCATTCGAAAATTTAAAACACAAGTAGATGTATTTTAGTACTTTTAACTTAAAATTTTAACAGAAATGGACGGAACCTAACGGAAAAGTGCAAAAGGAGAAGATTGTGATCCTAGGGGAGCCGCGCTGCTGAGAATTTGTTTTTTAAAACTGTAGATATGTTAGAAACAACTATTCTAAGTGTAGTCATATGAAATTATCTTTTTCTCTATTAACAAGTTACATTTACAAGTATTTAAAGAAAAGTGGACAATGATTAATGCAATGCACAAATATAAAATGGATAGTTTCAGGTAGGTACGCTGAGAAAAACCTCATTATCAGATAAATACACCTATTCTTTTAATTTATTATTTTATTTTTGATAAAATTGGACTCATAGGTATGAATGTAGCAATCACTTTGTCCCTCCATCTACACTGTCCGAGCTCAAGCACTGCATCACTAGCGAAGAGCAAGACGAAGAGAAAAAAAACATGATCTCAAATCTTTTATGGTGAAATCAAGGCGACATAGACGCATACAAGTTTAAGACGTGAACCTGAAACTCGCTAATCTGGACTCGGGCTATACCTCGATTTTCTATAACCAAAATTACTTGACTTCTATCTCTTCGTCTTCCAAATTCGGGTCCAAAGACGATTTAGGGTTTTTCTCTCTATCTTTGTGTGTTTTTCTCACTTCTTCAATATGCCAATCATAATTTGGAGGATGACGAGATAGAAGTCAAAGAGTTTTAGACCCGAAGTCGAGGGATAAACCCTAAATCGTCTTCGATTCTTTATTTCCTTCTTCTCCAAAATCCTCTACTTTTATCACGTCGTCCTCCAAATCCACCATTGTGAGAGGCGTGATTTTCAGTATGCGGCTCCATAATGCGCCCGAAACCTGACACGCAAAAATGATGTGAGACAAATTTCGAATTTCTGGCGGTGTACCAGTCACAAGTAATATAGAAAAGTAAAATTACGACCCGAGTTTATCAAACCCAAATGACAATTGATTACTTAATTTTAAGCACTCAAATTTAATCTTTCGGTTAATCTTATTCGATCGAAAAGTTGAGGTTTAGGTGCGAGGAAAGTAAGGAATGCAAGATACGAGATTAAATAAATAATTAAATTTAAATAATCAGATAACATGTTGATGCAACGAACATACAAGTTAGAACTTCAGGAAATAAATTAAATTAAGAATATGCTTGTTGGTGATCTAATTTATGGCGGTAACGAGAACTCTTATCCTACCTAGAAGTTAGAAACCCCCTTACGGGTGAATAAAATGTCTCTCTCAACTAAACCTAAACGGGCTTGCATCAATCAAGCTATTCCTAGTCATGATTTAACCAGTCGAAAAACATTACATTCTGTGAATTCTCCTTACTTTCGGTGTGTGTCACATATGGCCATTACTACTGTGTTAACCCACCTATTCCTAGTGAGGATTTAAACTTGATTTTCAATTATCATTTCTATTTACTAACTTCCCTTCCAAGTGATATTAGCAAACTTAATCAATCTATTCACAATCAAGTGAACGAAGCATTAAACACAGATTAATTGAAATCACCAGACTCGGCGCAACAAGCATATAAAATAGTTACCTAAATTTCTCTAATTAAATTAATTCGTTCATTGCCTTAAATCCCTAAATGAAATCAGCCAAGTATGTTCTTAAGCCTATTCAATTTATATATACCGATAGTGGAATTAAATCATACATGTAATTGAAATTTATGCAATACTTAAAATAACAAGAGAAAATGACACTTTTGTGCACCTGAAAATATACACTTTTGACACTTTCATACCCTAACCTTTTCTTTTCTCTTTATTTCATACCTTACTTTCATTTTGGAACAACTTTCTTCAGAAATTTCAAATTACCCAAATTACCCCTGAATTGAAGAAAAATTAAATCTGGTTTAATTCTGGTCCAATTAAAGAGTGTGAAAAGACGAATTTGCCCTCAACTATTCATCAAATTTTCAAAGGTATGCACCCTTTCAACTATTCATCTCCTCCTCCTCCACCCCCTCCTCACTGGCGTTTATCCGGCATCCATCGACGGGGTTTCTCCGATATGTGGGGAGCACGGTGGACCGACGAGGCCTCCAGAACACGTCCGCCAAGGTGTCCGTCTCGACCTCATCGTCCTCAACCCCTCCTTCTCGTCTTCTCCGGAGCCGGCCATGGTTCTTCCTCTGCAGCCTCCACAACACAAAATGACAAGCATCGGCGAGGTGGGCAGCGGGCAGCGGGCATCGACGAGGTGGACAATGGGAAGCGACCAAAAAGGTAGAATGTGGTGCTCTGACGATCGTCTCCGGCACTAAATGGCCAAAAAAGAGATAGAGGGAGAGAGCAAATAAGAAATGAGTTCAAAAATTCAAAATTTTCACTCGCCGGAAAGTGTGTCGAAACATATTTTCCGGCACACTTTCCAGCGAGTAAAAATTTTGGCACAACTTCGGTCACCTCCACCGATTCCGGTCACGCCGGTCACCAGGTACGAAGCCCAGCAGGTAAGCTCCAGCGATCGACGTTGCTCACGATGCTCCGACGATCGACGAGGTGCTCGCTGCCCAACAATTTCGTCACCTCGCCTCTGTTTTCTAATTAGAAAACAAAGCATATGACTACTGCTCCGGCGCCATCGCCGCCACAAGTCTCTGGCGGAGCCGAGCCTCCTCCCGGGAGACAGCCATCGCCGCCGCAGGAGGCTCTATTTTGATGAAGTAGGAGGGTCCAATGGCATTCACTTGAAAATTTGATGAATAGTTGAGAGTAATTTCGTCTTTTCACACTCTTTAAAAATTTGGGCCAGTTCTCTCCATTAGACCAGAGGTAATTTCGGTATTTTGAGAATTTTAGGGGTAAATTGTTCAAAATGAAAGTCAGGTATGGAAAAAAGAGAAAAAAAAATTTAGGGTATGAAAGCGTCAAAAGTATATATTCAGGTGCACAAAAGTGTCATTTTCCCAAATAACAATTATGCATAATTCAATTTGATATCTGAATAAATATTTTGGAACATTATGAACACAAAATTGGATTCAATTCATTTGGAAATTTGTAAATATAACAAGAGGAGATTTGGGAAAATATTTTAGATTATGGCATTCTTCTATGGTAATGATCTTCATCTTGAATCTAGAGCTTAGAGCCCTAAGAGTTTTTCTGACTAAATCTTCATAAGTCATTGGCTTTCCCAATGAGTTAGACTCGTTGGCTAGATCCCTGATCCGTACAATGAACTCAGCTATGGTCTCGTCTTCTTTCATAGAGAGAACTTCAAAATTAGTGGTGAGATATTGTAGTTTCTGCTCTCGGACCTTGGAGGTTTTCCTTCAAAGGTAGTGGCAAGAGTATCCCAGGCTATCTTGACACTAGTGCACGTGTTGATAAGCCTAAAGACGTTCATGTGTACTCCATTAAATATATCATTGAGAGCTTTAGAGTTACCTAGGGTTGCTTCGTCTTCTTCGTTGCTCCAATATTTCTCAGGTCTTAAATCAGTTTGATTTCCTTGAGCATCAGCATAATGAGGTTCTTCCAGCCATTGATAACAGCCTTTCAGGTCTTGCTATCGAGAGATTTCATGAAGGCACGCATTTGCGCTTTCCAATAGCCATAGTTAGTTCCATCAAGCACTGGTGGTCGATTGATCGATCCTCCTTCATTTGAGTCCATATTTGCTACACATAAATTTTGCAGGAAATCACCTAAGAATTTAAGGTGCCTCCTTTAATTTCAATTGAAATTCTGTTAAGTAGAAAGGACAAGATGTCGAATTTAATGTCGTAACGTTTGGTTAGACAACTAGGTCACGCACTGTTTATGGACAATAAATAGTAAAGTAATAAAAAGAAGACGGTATGTTTACCCAGTTCGGTTACTCCGCACCTACGTCTGGGGGCACTCTGCAAGTGGAAAGATTTTCACTATTAGGTAGTCAACAGTACAACTTCAAGCATCAACTAGCTATCATACAAGCTATTATCCTAAGCTACTAGAGATCTCACCGTGAACAACCTCGACCAGGGACTCCCCCTGTCTTTGAGAACGTCTCAATTCCACCCTTCGAGCAAGCCTATGCTCGGTTGCGTTGTCTTCGCCAATCTTCTTCGTGAGTCTTCAATCACGAACAAAAACCATTAGACTACAAACACTCAAATCTCCTCGACTTGATGTATGTAATCGAAAGTGTCCTTTCTAAATAGAACAACCTCTCAATTCGCTCGTCTTACACGGTTAAGAGCCCTGTCAATTTAGCACAGAGAAAAGGACTGAGTTGCTAAGGGGGAAGCGCCTGCTTTTATAGCATCTCACATTGCCTAATCGGATTCCTATCCAGATTAGGAAATCCCTTGCCACCTTGCGTTTCTGGCAAGTGATAAGTTGGCCTTGCCGCCTTCATTAAACCTAGCTTGTGTGTCTTTCTTCTAGCTAGACCTTGCTTAAAACTGTCATGTTTTGAATTCTTCGATGTCTGCAATGAACCCTGCAAGTAAAACAGGAATTCTTCGATGCGCGCACATTTTCTGTGAGTAAAACAGGAAGTCTTCGATGTCTTGCCTATAACTGCAAGTATCATGTCGCACTAACTGTGTTACAACATGTTGTCCGACATCTTGACTTTGTGCTAAAAAATATGCCAACACTAAACGTAGTAACAAAATACATGTGGTTGAAGTTCCTCTGATTCTCCTCTTCAACTTGATTTCTTGAATTCTGCAATAACTTTTGGATATTTCTGGGACCACTCTGACTTGAAGACGCAGACACATAAAATAGGAATTGATTTCTAGATTCTTTTCCCAAATACGTCGACCCCTTTACATAGTGTCGAAATCTCGCGCCGCTATGAACCCTGGCGCTTTTGTGCTTTGTTTTTTGTACTTCATGATTCGTCCACGAAGACTGAGTGGTTGACCGATCGGATGGCCACAGGGTGGTCACGGATCGTGGCGACGGCCACAGTCAAACTCTTCCTTTGTAAGTTTCGGTCATGACTTCGACACGTTCTGAAGTGGGAAGTGGCCACGAGTCGTGGCCTATTAGCCAATTGGCTTCATTTGTGTAGGTCTTGGATCTCGCCACGGGGTCGTGGCCTTAGTTGTGCCACTTGAAATTGCCACGGACCATGGCCCTTGGCCACGATGTAGGTTTTGATTGAGTTGTTATGTTGGGTGTCTAAGACCCTAGTTGATGACCACGGGGTGGCCCTTGGCTATGATGTAGGTCTTGATTGAGCTGTTATATTGGGTGTCTAAGGCCCAAGTTGACGACCACGGGGTAGCCTTGGGCAACCTCGAAAAACTCCTGAAAATGGTCTGAAATGACCAAAAATCTGCATATTCTTCTCAGTGTCTGAATAGGTAAGAGAGACATAAAATTTGGGTAAGATGTACCCAAATAGGACTATAAGTAGACAAAAATATGCAAAAATGGTGTTGAAAAGTGATGTATTTTAGCACTTATAATTCCTAGGCCACCGACAAGATGGGGTGGTCAGGTCGCTCAAGCTGGTTTTGAGATGGAGCGAGATCGAATCGTTAGCGATTGAGTTGAGCAGGGACGGAGAAGGAGGAGACATAAGTCTTAATGACAAGCTCAGTTTGGATTGGAACAAGTCCATTGAAATGAAACAAAAATAGACGAAACCTTCCGGGTTTTAGGTAAAATCGGAGTTCAGCACAACATGTTTCTGAGCTGATATTATTAGGCTAGCAAGAATACGATTATGGTCGAGTCAAACTAAAAACCGACCGATCAATTCGGTTATGACCAAATTAATAGAACTGATTAGTTCGATTTCGGTTCATATTTTTAGAAAACCAAACTGGTCAGTTAAGTTTGGTTATGATCAGTTAAGTTAAGTTATTTTAACAGTGAACACCCTAACTTTAATCCTTCTGTCCGTTTTACTTCGTTTTGAAGATAAAAGCGAATTTTATTAATTAAATGACGACTAACCTGACATCAAGCCGGACAGCTGAAGCTACAGTTGGTGGGACAGACCCTCACCATAATCCCAGCTACAGTTAGTTAAAATAAACATGGCCAATTCGTGAGCCATTTGATTATAAGCAAAACAAAGAACTCATGTTCCGATAGTGGGTAGTACGCAACACCGTTCGCTAATGATTCCTCCAAAGTTGTTCAGATCGACCCGTTTAGCATCATGTAGAGTCACGACCTCCAACTCATACGGATGGAGAAACCCCGTGATCTTACTGCAGGCCGCCTTGAACCAGTTTCCTCGATCAACCCTCCGATCAATATGGGCATCGCGAAATTCAAATTCTCTCAGCTCATTGGGTTTAACCGTATCAACACATCGACAGTAAGGACCTCCCGTTTTCTTCCACTACCAATCCCAATAGGACACCCAAGTGACGTACTGAATCTTAAGCAAGCCGAGGCCCCCTAGTTTGGTATGCTTGCATGCGTCTACCTACCGACGTCTGATAACTCCGGTTCCCTCCCAATACCGACCTATCAACCAACCAAAATCGTCGATTCCCACGTATTGAAGTTTAAGCAAGCCGAGACCCCCTAATTATGTATGCTTATGTTTTGATTTATTTCACTGTATTAAAAAATGGGGTATTTACAGATCAGTACACCCGTTGAAACCTCATTCCAGGATTGGTACCCCAAGTTTGATTTTTTTTCCTCGGTCCCTCAAGTTTCAGCACGTTACACTTAAGTCAAATTCTGTTAGATTTAACTGATGTACTTTGTAAAAAGTCTATAATACCCCTGGTATATAATTGTCAATCTTATATAATCTTTGGGGTAATTATAAATTTACTCTTTTGCCCCTAATTGAATAATCAATTTAACTAATAGATTGAGGGCAAAATGATCTTTGCAAGTAATCAAATAAATAATTAAAACTTTTAAAATAATCTTATGAAATTCCAATTCTACCCTCCCTTTTAACCCCTAATTACACATTACCCTACACTCTCTCTAACCTAATTCTCATACCACTTACAACCTCCACTACAACACTTCCAGCCCTCACCACTTCCAACCCTCACCACAGTCGGCAAAATCAGAGCACACTAGAGATCGCCCGTAAGCGAGAGCGGGGGTTCATCTCTTCACCGGCGGCCGCGCGGGCTTCGTTCTCCTTGGCGACGGTTCGTCACTTTAGGAAATCTCTTGTCATGTCTGCCATACTCCATGGGACGTTCTCCACCACAAGCTCCTTCACTTCTGGCGTGAGCGACGCGACCTGTTCCGGGGAGAGCGACACGCCCACACCATTTCCGGCAACTAGATCTGAGCGAAGAACCAGAGCGGTGACGTGAGGAGGAAGAATTAGAGGTCCTACGAGTTTCGAAGATGGTCCATATTTAAACCAGAGGGCGGCCCTTTCCGACGACGACGACTCTTTCCGGCCAGGTCCAGATGATGTAGCTGTCCGACGGTTCGTGACCGGTTGGCTCCGATTAGCCAATCAGAGCCTCCGTTTCCTTCTCCAAAATCAATGAAATATTATTTCTTCAAATGATTCAATTGTAAAAATTAATGATGAATATCATTTGAGGATTCGTTAATATTTTGATTGAGTTCTAATTGTTTGGTTGAAGATTATGAACATAATGGAAACAAAAAGAAAGAATGGGGAAAGTCTGAGACATAGACATAGATGGAGAGAGGTTGAAGGAAGGGTAAAATAATATTTTTATTAAGTTTTTTGTTTAATTTTTTAGTCTTATAATTTTGTTATATCAGTTTTTTATGATTGTTTTTTGAAATTACTAATTTATCCTTAAACCTTTGTTATACAAATAAGGATAAAATGGTAATTTCACATTTATAAGATAATTATACTTTTTACAAATCATAGTAGGGGCATTTTTGTCATTAAAAAAATGTGGATGATAAATTTAACAAAATTGGACTTAAGTGTTAACGTTTTAAACTTGGAGGACCGAGGAAAAAAAAATCAAACTTGAAGTACCAATTCTGAAATGAGGTTTCAACGGGTGTACTAATCTGTAATTCCTCCTTACAAAATCTCAAAACTAAACTCCAAAAAAAATATATCTCAAAACTAATTGGTAAAGATTAAAATATGTTGACTCCTTTAATTTAACCAGCCAACTGGTTCCCTCTGTTTAAACAATGGCCACGCGTCCAATCAGTGAATCGCCGACATGAGAGTGCACCACAAGCGAGCGTGAAACTCACCTCCTCCTACGTTTCTAGCAAACATATACATCAACGGCTATGCAGCTCCAACACATCCAATTCCAATCCCCTCGGATCTGAAGCTGAAGGAGCCACAAAACTGACGGCGAGGCCAAACCCAGATCCCACCGGTTGGGGCCTACGTTGTTGTTGTCGTCCTCGTCCTTGTCCCCTCCGAAACAAGAGACGCAAGGGCGCGTGAATTTGCTGCCCCCTGCGTGGGTCCCTCACAATCACCTGCGAAAACAACAAACAAAGCTAGGTATCATCAATCACTATGGAAACTTTTATTCACATATCACGATACAGTTTAATCTACATTCCCAAATTTCGCATTTTTTTACCAAATCATAATACAATTTTATATTAATATCCATCCTCTATGAGTCTATGTTGTCTTTGCCTTGTTAACTTCGCACACCCTCATTACTTGATCTGACAAATCTCAGCAAATTTTCTTAGTTTTAGGTTCCACAGAAAAAGAAAAACCATGATTTGTTCATCAATCCGTTTTCATAATCCACTGAAACCCACATCAGCAGTCCTAAAACCCATACCAAAGCACCTGGCTTTGGGACCCACCACCCTCTGCTGTTCTTCACTCCACCAGAACATGAAGGTCAGCAAAACCCATATGATCAAGGCCATAGATGGAGACTCAATATTGAGATTGAGCAGGAGAGGTGGTGATGAGAAGGGGGTTTTCTCTCAGGAGGGGAGCAAGCAGATGATGGTATTGTGTGGGTTTGGGTATTGGGTGCAAGGGTTTAGGTGCTTCCCATGGCTGGCTCTGCACTTCCATATGGCCCACAACCTCAAATATCAGCCATCAATGCTGCAGCTGGTGCAGCACTCTGGCAACCTCCCCATGGTTGCCAAGCCTCTCTATGGAATCTTGTCTGATGCTTTCTATATTGGGGGTGCTCACAGAATCCCATATGTCTCTGCTGGAGGTTTGTTTCCTCCATATCTACTAAAATGACTTCCAATAACCTTGTATGAATATGTTGTTCCATTTTCTTAACACATATACCTTTCCCATTTTTTGCTTCTTTTCTTGATAAGTTTGTTGTTATTGGATTCTGGATAGCATAGTTTCTTGTTCTTTTCTTGCTCTCTTAGTTTAGTTGCCTATTTTCTACTTTGGAATGCAAATTATAGTATCTGGGACTTTAAGCTTCTTATAATATTAGATATTTGATCAATTATTACATTTTCTTGAATAATGACGGGCATGAACTTCTCATTGCAACCAATTACGTGTAACCCCGCAGAAGACAAACTATTTCTTTCATTACAATGGCATGGATTTTATGCATTCAGAAAGTAATTTTGAGGACTCTATTAGGAAGTATGGTTAACACTTCCTACAACTCCAATAATGGGAGGGCTCCTATTGTATAATACCGTTGTAAGAAGTAATCTGATAGGGAAAATAATGGATGCTTACTGATATGATTTAAAATTATCAGTCCTGTTGCAGGTTCTGTCTTGGGGGCCGTTGGCATTGGTTCCGGTGGCAAGTGAAGCTCTTCCCACCCTCATGTCGTGTGTTCTTCTAAGTAATCTCGGAGCATCTGTTGCAGAAGTCGCAAATGATGCTCTAATTACAGAGTATGGCCAAACTCACAAGATAGGTAGCCTCCAATCTTACGCATTCATGGCTTTGGCTGTGGGTGGGATGTTGGGCAACCTGGTAGCTGGATATTTCCTGCTAAAAGCACAACCAAGAACTGTGTTTCTCATTTTTTCGGTTCTTCTTTCCTTTCAACTTGCTATTTCTTCAACAATCAGAGAGAGCTCTCTTGGACTACCTCAACCGTCAGATTGTGGCGGTGTCAAGAAATCAGTTTTGGAAGGTATCAGAAAACAGTTTCTAGATCTTGTAACGGCTATAAGTGAAGAAAACATCTCCCGCCCCCTTGCGTGGATAGTGGCTTCTATTGCCATGGTTCCTATTCTGTCTGGTTCTATCTTCTGCTACCAGACACAGTGTTTGAATCTTGACCCTTCCATTATTGGGATGTCGAGAGTGATTGGACAGTTAGTACTTCTTTCTGCAGCTATACTATATGATCGGTACTGGAAGAACCTCCCCATGAGGAAATTGATTGGGGCTGTGCAGATTTTGTATGCATCATCCCTTCTTCTTGACCTCATTCTGGTGAAACAGATACATCTCATATTCGGGATTCCCAATGAGCTCTTTGCACTTTGCTTTTCGGGTTTAGCAGAAACCATAGCACAGTTCAAGCTCTTACCTTTCTCGGTGCTGTTTGCAAGTTCATGTCCGAAGGGCTGTGAAGGATCTCTGACTTCTTTCTTAGCATCTGCCTTGTGTTTTTCATCCATAGTCAGTGCTTTTCTTGGAATTGGATTGGGTTCTCTACTGGGAATTACATCCACAGATTACTCGAGCCTCCCTGTGGGAATTGTTGTACAGTTTGTTGCCGCTCTGGTGCCTTTGATATGGCTTCATGATCTACCCATCTCTGAACCTTTTCCTGACAAGGAAAGGAAGAAAGGCATGAGTAAAAGAACCCGGAAAAATAGAAGGATCGGACGAGTAATTATGGGATCAGTTTCTGCATACAGACGGGAAAGAGAATCTGAGACACGCACATGAGAAACTTTTGAAGTCCTACATTTTCTTGGAAACGGATAATGACCAGGAGTACTATTACTTGATCGATCAAACAGTGAAGGTTGATGTTGTTGATGAGATCCAGGTAACGGTACTTATGCAGACTGGTGACCTCGAGGTTGTTCAGTAATACAAGGTTTTCATCAGCAGTTATTTTGTCAGATTCTGTAGAATCTGGAAGGTCCTGTCCACATGTTGAAGAGGAAGAAATTCTAATGCATATGTACACCTGATATTATTTTGGCACCAATTTTTCTACATGCAGATACTAAACCTGATTTTTTCAGTCAAAAAGATTCTTGTAAACAGTTTTATTTTGGCAAATAGGTCGGCATTGAATTGAAACTATGTGTATAGATGTTTGGAAGGAAAATTGTCCATAAAATGCTGTGTAGATGAATTATAAGTTTTAATGACAGTATTGTTTCATTGACTTGCTCTTCCTACATTTTGTGAGACTGAGTGTTCTATTTGGCCAAATCAATCTCATGAATGCAAATCCAGGCTACAATAATAAGTTTCATGCACATGAAATTTCTATTCATAGTAATCAATTATTCAAAAAAACACAAAAATGTATTTACCTGCACTTTATGAATCTGACCTTCAAAATCTCATTCTGCTGCTATAATATAATCAGCACATTTTCCAGTAACAAAATGGTGAGTCTGGTGTGCAGTGTCTCCTAAACACTTCTCTCAGGGCATCTAAAAATCTGATATGTCTGCATCTACAAATTCTGTCAATCTAGCAGAGGTATGGAGTATAAAAGAGAATGAGTTCTTGAATTGAATTGCTCATTTAACGAGCATAATTCCAAATCATATGGCTTGAAAAATATTTATTACTAAACGAAGACAAAATGGTTCATGGTTTATCCCCCACCATAAAGAAATGACCTCATAGTGTCAAAATCAATTACATTCTATGTTAGGGTATAGGATGTAACACTAGAGAAAACTGAAATTGAGGAAATCTCACTAGATAACACATGAAATTGGAAGCACAAAGTTCTACAGGGCGGCTCGTTGTTGTCTACGGGGCGGCATACCTTAGGATCGATTAGAATCTAATACCAACTGATGCAGCGTACGTGGCTAGGAAGAATTCTTTATCCAAAATTCGTTGATTCTTTCGAATACCGAAGATGATAGATATAAGGGAAACCTCGATTTTTTTATTAAACTTCAAAAACTAAATAACAAGAAACGTATAAGAATGCTTAAATAGACAAAACCTAACCAAACCCTAATTGTAGAAAAGAAAATCCTAAACTTAATGAAAAGGGAAACAAATTATTAAAATTGAAAAAACTGCCCGAAACTTAAAAACTGCGATTTTGACCCTCTAGATGATCTCCGATGGCCGAAATCCGTTGTGCCTCTTGGCATAGCCTTGACTTTTATTTAAACCGCCGTTTCTGCCCGAAAAACACTAGCCTTTTATCCAAATCTGACACTTTTGCGATAACTCTAATTGTTCTAGCTTATGCATACCGACTTCCTCGACCCCACCGCATCATTCTCTCCTGGATGGAGAAGATTCGACCTCGAATCTGGACCCGCAACATCCTCCTCAGAAGAAGAATCACCATGGGATCCCATATCTTTGTAGCACTTCCTACCAAATTTTAAGTTGTATCAAGTACTTCCACTTTGCTCGCAAGCTGAATCGTAAATGTGTATCACTTCATCTCGGATTCCATGTTGAATTTTTGGAAATTTCTTATCAAAGTACACGCCCCTTGATCGATTACCCAACCTTGGAATTCGAGCCTTCCACTCGTTGATACACGATGCTGGTATTAGGTTCTCGTTGCTGATTAAGGCAACAATATGCATGTAAGGCTCCCAATAATTTTCGGCTACTCTTGCAAGATTTTCAGTCCTGCCTTCCTCGTACAAGCTCTCGATGCCCTCCAAAAACTGTTCGTAACCATTGTTGTATGAATCAGCTAAGAACAAGTATTTGACGCAACATAAGCATCTCTTCCTCGTCTATTCTGCTCATGTTGACTCAATTGTGCTTCTACAATTTCAGCTTCTGCATCTGGTTCAACATAATCATCATAAATCGGGGGTGATAGTTAATCTATGAACTCCTCTGGTTTAAGACTGTCATCGAATTGTGGAATTTTCACCTTGAAACCTTGTTCCCACCAATGGTTAGGGCGTTCGGGTGAACGATTCTGAAACCCGACGAAAGGATTTTCGTCTGTGAGAGTATCATCATCACGACGATGCAATTCGTTCATTCTTTGGGTCAATAATTCAACCTGCCACCTCAAATCGTCGTTCTCACGTTGAAATTCAGCGTTTTCACGTCGTAACTCAACTTGATCATCATCAGCACCTTGGGGAGCGGCTCGTTGTTGTCTACGGGGCGGCATACCTCAGGATCGACTAGAATCTGATACTAACTGATGCAGCGTACGTGGCTAGTAAGAATTCTTTATCAAAAATTCGTTGATTCTTGCGAATACCGAAGATGATAGATTTGAGAGAAATCTTGATTTTTTTATCAAACTTCAAAAACTAAATAACAAGAAACCTATAAGAGTGTTTAAATAGACAAAACATAGCCAAACCCTAATTGTAGAAAAGGAACTCCTAAACTTATTGAAAAAGGAAACAAATTATTAAAATTGCAAAAACTGTCTGAAACTTAAAAACTACGATTTTAACCCTGTAGATGATCTCCGATGTCCGGAATCCATTGTACCTCATGACATTGCCATGACTTTTACTCAAACCGTCATTTCTGCCCGAAAACACTAGTCTTTTGTCCAAATCTGACACTTTCACGATAACTCTGATTATCTAGCTTATGTATATCGACTTCCTCGACTGCACCGCATCAGAATGCCTACCATTTCAAAGTGTGTTTATTTCATGGAAGAACTGTAATTGAATTGCTTGGGCATATATTAGGCCTTGAGGATTGAAAGGATACACTTATCAGCATAATATTATGAATTATGAATGCCCGCCATTTCACCGTCAAGGCATCTTCATATCCTCAAGTTTGGTCACATCTGTTGGAGGTAAGCACAACCTATTTTACTTGCAGCCAGAAATGACATCTCATTTTCATCTCATGGAAAAGAAAAGGAAGTTTGATCAGTTCTTGCAGAAATTCAACTTAATGGATGTACCCTGCTTCAATTATTTTTATGAATATCCTCAATAAGCAGCACCTGGAAACATCTATTTCACATTAATCGAAACATGGAAACTAAAAATCTCAAATGTCTAAGGGAGGTTTCCAGTTCAAGTCAGAGTAGCCATTTTCAACGGCAAATAGCAAGATTCCAAGGGCATATTTTCTATGAATTTACATGGAGATGCCCATATTTTGTATAACATTTTGCTCTCACAGCTCAAGTAAGAGAACTCAAAAGAAGATGGAAACAAAATTAAACAGGCCCGTCAATATATTTGGATGATTGATTTTTATAGGTATTGAGTGACAAGTAGCTATTTTTTTCTTCAACCATGAAATAAATATGAGCAATTAGCAGCACCATATAGCTTATGTTTGATTCTTCACAACCGTTCAGGAACTAACAGAAAAACCGATAGCAACTGAACTACATTTCTTCAGATTCAAAAGAACAACAAGGTCCTTTCATAACTAAAACAAGGTCCTCCAGCATATCGTAGATCAAAGCAGAACAAAAATGTTCTTTATCAGCAACATAAAAACAATGAACTTTGCTATTAAGACTTATCCAACTACAACCGGGAGCCTTCCTTAGACCCTTTTGCTTCATAGTTTCTCTCACTTCAGCTACAACGTCCCATCTCTTGGAAGAAGCCAATGAATTAGATAGTGAGATATAGTTTGAGGGGTTCTCAGGCTCTACCTGAATCAGGCACCTATAAGCCAGATCTTGCATTTCAGAATTCCCATGCATCACAGAAGCAGTGACAAGAGACCCCCAAACACTCGGACCAGGTTCTAGAGGCATTGCTTTGATAAAATCTAAAGCTTTATCAAGCTGGCCTGATCTGCCTAACATATCAGCAACACATGAACATATCTCAACTGTTGGCTTAATTCCATACTCATTTATTACAGAACTATAGATCTTAAGACCTTCATTTACCAAACCACACCTTCCGCAAGCAGAGAGAATCCCAACTATTGTTATCATTTGTGGTCTAATCCCGGACTGTATCATCTTATAATACAAAGAGACAGCTTCCTCGCCCTTCCCATGTATTCCATAACCGAAAATCATTGTACTCCACGAAATTGCATCTCTACAAAAAGACTGATACTCAAACACTCTTCTAGCACAACTCAAGCTTCCACACTTAGAATACATATGAATTAAAGCATTGGATAATGGTGCATGATCACTCAGATCTCTCCTGATTGCAAACCCATGAATTTGTTTCCCAGCCATTAATCCAGCAAATGAGCCACAAGCAGATAGAACACTCACAAGTGATACTCTATTGGGTTGTATTCCTCCATGCGCCTGCATTTCACGAAAAAGAACCAGAGCTACACCAAATTCCCCATTCTGCACATAACCATTGATCATTGATGTCCAAACAAAAACATTTCTATGCTTTATCCGGTCAAATACTAGTCTACTCAATTCTACTTTGTTAGTCTTCAAATACATATCTATCAAACAACAACCCAGATGCACATCTGAACCCAAACCCACTTCATTCTTTATAACATAACAATGAAGCGCCCTCCCGTAATTCCTCTTCCTCGTATCATCACATAATGGTAAGAGACTCGAAATCGTAAATTCATTTGGTTTCATACCTTCCATCAGCATGCATCGAACAGCGTTCCACACTTCCTTATCAAATCCATGGCCTCCCGAGCTCACAAACCCAGCAATCAACACATTCCAGGAAGCCACGCTTCTTTGCGGCATTTCATCGAACAGTTTGCGTGCGTCGCAAAAGTCCCCACATTTACAGTAGGCCGAAGCAATCGAATTGGCAACAACGGTGTCCATAACGAACCCGAGTCTTATACTCTTCCCATGAACCAATCTCCCAGCAACCAAGTCACCGAGCTCGCCGCACGCCTTGGAAAGTGTCGCGAGCGTGAAATCATCAGGCAACACATCACCGCGACACATGTGGTTGAACAAGTCCCAAGCTTTACCGAACCAGCGATTCCTCACACACCCACTAATCAGCGAGTTCCAGAGATACACATTCTTAATCTGAATTGAGCCGAAGACGAGTTGGGAATGGCTCGGATAGCCGCAAACAGCATATGCAGAGATGAGTTTCGAGGCAAAGAAAGAGTTTTGGGAGCAACCAGAAGACAGAACGAGAGCATGGGATTGTTGGAGCAGTTCGATGGATCGACGGTCGAGTGATAGCTGAAGAGAGTGGAGGAGATTTGGCGTCGGGCCGATCGCAGTGGCAGATGTGTAATAACGACAAGTAGCGTGAGCAAGGGTTCTGGACGCAGAGAGGAGAAACATCAAGCATAAGCATGAGAAAGAGACGAACAGATTCGCATCTGTTGAACTTTTACCCAATAGGTTCAACTTTTAACAAGGTGTTTGAGCTATGGTCAAGTGTTTGATTTAAGTGCATTATATCTTATGATTGAATTTGAATCGAACTCGAGTCTAACATTTCAAGACTAGATACATTGGAGCCTATAATTAAACTTGAGTCGGACTTAAGTTTAACATTTCAAGACTAGATACATTCGAGCCTCGAAGTCTTAAAAAATTGGTTAAATTTTATTTAGTAAATATTGTGTTTACATTTTCTATAATCGACTTCAAAACTTGAGTTTAAAATGTTAATTTCTTATAAATAAATCAAATTCGAGTCCAAACTTTCAAAACTTGTACTTGTGATACGAGATTTGTTATTAAGTACTGGAATTTGTTAATTTGATATAGGGAAAATGACAGATTGATACATCCAAAAGATACTGTTTCTAATGTTAATACACTCAAGTTTAAACTTGTCATTTCCGCTCACAGAACATATTCAAAAACCATGTCACGGTCTGGAAAGTTACGGTCGTGACATGCCATCAAGAAGAGGTCGTGACATCTACAAAGTAACTACTATAGGCTATGACATCAACTTCAACTCAAGTTGTGACACCTGACACCAAAGCCAACGAGAAGCACTTTGTCAAGCCGTGCCACGGTCGCAATTATGCACCTTGTAATTAATGATTTGACCACTTTACAGTATCGAGCTTTTGGAGAAAATAGGCAAGAGTGGCGTGAAAAAGTAAGTAGAAGACGGCTATCAAACTTCGAGAGGAGATTGAGCATCCGTTGGAGATTATTTTCGAGCACTAGGAGGGTTCTTCGAAGACCAAGTCACAAGCAATGGGAGATCAATTGATTGACGAGATTCAATCCATCCAGGTTTTAGGGTTTCATCTTTGTACTTCTTCCTTTAGTTTTGTGATTTGTAATCCATTACTCATTAATTGTAGCTCCATGATTATAGGGTAATACACGTAATCATGGGTGCTAGAGTTTGAACCTCTAAAATTGAGATTGAGTATTTTATATATTGAACTTTTATGCATGAATAACTGAGATTATGATTTTATGAAAAGTTGTATGGTGTTGACGTGTTGACGAATATGTATGATTAATTGGAGGTTATGATTTCGAGTCCGAGAGGATCGGTGGTAACTGACAAGTAGAGTCTCATGGGATTCAACTCTTCAGAACTCATATCATGTTATTATCGTTCGACCTACACAGTTGGGGTGTGTTCTAGTCATAGAGGATAGTAGACACGTCAACTCGAGGTCGGCTCCAATATCGAGAGGTGGAGTCGATATTTGCCGGATATATGATATTATTTTATTGTATAATTGTTTGTCATAAAATTAGTGAATGTTGTTTCATTTGTTTCCTAGCACATGTGAAAGAAATTATGCATTTTACATTTGTATTGATAACTTGAATTGTTTTGAGATTTGACCCCTAATTGGCCCTTGTGGATTCGACCTGGACTATCGATTATTACTTGAGACAACTGTGTGCACTTGCCCGTGATCGTATTGATGGTCAGGGTTTTGGCGCGTCAGCTACTACTCTCGGTGCCTCCATTCCCGATGCGCGCATCAGAACGCGGTCGTTATCAAGTAAATTTATAACCACTACCAAAACTTGCTACAATTTGGTTCCTTACACCTACAAAATGTCAAAACCACCACCAAGTATCTAAATAAAAAAAAATTATGGCTCTAGAAATCTGAAACGAGGACAATTCAGGGCTAAACGCGGGACAAATTTTGAAATGCAAGGTTACTATGGGCCCGCATCACGTGTGCATGTGGACGATAACCTACGAGCCCAACAAGGTGTTTCCATTATACGTGACATGTGTTTCCACCATATATTTATTCTTATCATTTCATTTAGTGTGTTTTCATGAATTCAGACAACCTAAATCTCAATCCCCTAGAAGAAATGTATAAAGAGTGTTTAGGGACAAGTATGGAAACATAGTGTAACGAGTGATCAAAGTGGTTATGACAACCTAACACTCAATCCTTAGGGTAAAATTATAACTAATGTTCATAATGTAAAGAGGGTGGAACACAGGTGTAATGATGGTTCAGGGTGATTATGACAACCTGAAATGGTGACTAAATCCTGAACGTAAAAGTATAACGAGATTTTAGAGTAACAAGAGTGGAAATTGGTGCAAGGTTCATACTGATTATGAAAACCTAAAGGTTGTTAGAATCACTTTGGACTCTCGTCATACCTAGTTTCAATAGGTATAACGAAGGTGTGGTGCAACGAGATATCAGAACGATTATGACATCCTGAAAGGGTAAGTGAACTTTTAGGGTCAAAATATCATGCATAGATACAGTTAGAAATTAATGGATAGACTTGTTTATCTTCTGTAGGATAAAGTAAAGTTAGCGAACGGGTATTCCAACAAACTCAAGGTTAAGCCATAATGGGCGGAGCATTCTCGATCACAGATTTTTGGTTGTCACAATCACTTCAGACTCTCATCCAATTAGAACGAGGTTCACACGTTACCATTATAAGATAGAGTTTGCACGCGAACGTGCCTCTTGATAATTATTTTTAAGTATACTCTTCACGCTTAACACAATTTAACTAAAAAATGGTTTTTGTAGCATCCTAAGTATTTTAACATAATAATTTTAGTTAACTATGTTAATATTTGTGTCAAAATTATTAAATACCCTTCACTGATTTCTAAGTTTTCAAAATAATGTTATTTTGATTCAAAATTTTCTTTTCAATTTTATGGCTTTCCACTGATTGCCAACCTACTTTTCCACTATTTTTCAACTCAAGAAATTAATCATGAATTATTTGTACTCTTGATATCTATCTTCCCTTTCCCCATTTTCCTCATATGGGAGGAGTACACATCTTCTCGAGTCTTCCCTCTCCCCATACTCTGATATCAATGAATTAGAATTGAGACGCGGTAACATAAGATATCTTCATCTCAACACAGTAACATTGAGCTTAGGTTACAACTGTCGGAGATTGAAACTCTTCTTGAGTTCCTCCAAGCCTAAACTCAATTTCTCACTCCAATAAGAAATTGTACATTCAAGATGTCGACTTTTCCGTTGTTCTGACATGGGGAGTAAAAGAGAGCCATTTTCAATTCTTACCCATAATTTTAAAACACATATGACTGATTGATTTTTCAGAAGGAGACAGACCCACTCTATCGTCGAGTCTAAATGGAGGTGGCGTCAACGAAACAACTGCGATGTCTAGAAAAATCATGGTTATTTGTTTATGGTTTTCCCATACATATACTAATTTTCTAATAGTATAAAAGGGAAGTTAATGTACTAGAATAATCACTCACATAGAATTGTCATTTAACATCTCTGTTTGATAAAAATAGGTGGAGAAATCAGTATATTGATAAACATACGACCTCTATATAGACTATCTATTAGTTTGATTTTTGCAGTAAGAGAGTTATCCAAGGTAATCCACATTCTATAGTACAAATTAAGAATCATTTTTCGTTAAATTGAAAACTAAAGTATCGAAACTAAAACACATCACGAATGATAAAAAATTTGATTAAATTAAAGGTCACATAAATTACATATAAGTTTAAGTGATGGGTTCAGCTGATCTGCAATACTAACCCACATGTATAAAATATATAAACTTCATCACTTGAAAGCTCAAATATATATTGGATACTTCATTATCATATTGATTGATTGAAATAGATTGGAATTTAAAAGAATCCAATTCTGATAGCATATAACTGGAAAAGCTAATAAGTAGTCTCCCTTGGAACAGTTTATTAACCTGGTACTGCTACACATATTTTGTGTAGTCTGCATATCTTCACCAACCAACCAACCAACCAACCAAAACTAAGTTAACCCAAATTCCGAAAGCTCTTTCTGTTTCGGAGCTTCTAACTTCATGATGTCTACTACTGCTACTAGTAGTTAACTAATTGTGAGTGATGCTTCACTTTTGAGGGAATTGAAATCAAAATTGGATCCAAATCGGATTATTAGCAAAAGGGTGTGACAAAATTGTGCAGACCAACAGGTTTGGCACTGAAATTGTCATCCATATTCCACCAGCCACCATGATCCCACATCACCATCTCCTCCTCATTCATGGCCTCCGGCGGCGCATTGTTGATCATGGAGCTCCAGTGGCTCTGCTGCTCCCCATTAGCACTACTCACTGTCGTGCGGCCCTGAACCATTTCTGGTCCAACCACTGACACCTGAGGAGGCATACAGTAATTTGAACTATTAACGTTGTCACTTTCCTCCATTAAAGACATTAACCTTTTCATGTTCACTTGATGGTCAAATTGCTGTTGCTGCTGTATCTGCTGCTGAAACTGCTGCCTTCTGAGAAGTCTAGACTTGGCCTTCTCTGAGCTGTCTGAGGATGATCTGGTCTTTTTCTTGAAATGGGTCCTCCAGTAGTTCTTTATCTCGTTGTCGGTTCTTCCTGGCAGGTTCCTTGCAATCGTAGACCATCTGTTTGTTCAGGATTAAACAGAAGTCAAATCAGAGTGTTAAAACTCACTTCACTTAAAAATTCAAGTTTTTAAACATCACTTTAAAATTAAAATGTTTATAACTGGCGATGAGATTTACATCTTATCGTATCGATATGTGACACCGACAAGAAACAAACATAGAAGACAAAATCAAGAAAAAGAAATAGTATGATTTACCTGTTTCCCCACCTAGCATGAAGGTCTAGGATGATGGTCTCTTCATGAGGTGTAATTTGGCCCCTCTTGAGGTCAGGCCTCAAGTAATTCACCCACCTCAATCTGCAGCTCTTTCCATTCCTCTTTAGCCCTTTACCACAAAACAAGAGAAAAGGAGAACAATCAATCTTTTTTTCTAGATGGTACAAGTCAAACACACCAAACTAAATAGAAAAGAGAAGAAAGAGAGAGACAGACCAGCAAGCCTAGCAACAGAGTTCCATCTTCCTTCACCATGGAGATTCACATAGTCAGTGAGGAGCCTGTCTTCTTCAGCGGTCCATGGACCTTTCCTCCAAACCTCTGACTCCATCATTCCCCAACCTCCCATCACTCCCCAAGACATGTTTCTCTTTTTTTTCTTGGTGTACCCAAAAAGATTTTGTCCTCCAAATACTATGACAATGTGTTGATTGATCTGGGTTGAGCTAAACCAATGCACATGCTTACATATTTATACCTGCAATGTAACAAGGTTTAGTTTCATTCCATCTATCAATTTACTGTCATAATCAAATCATCTCCATCTTTTCTACTGTACCACCTTGCTACTGGTTGGCTTCCAATATACCATCACCACTCCCAAAATTACATCAATGCCCTTTCTTTCTGCAAACTTGATGTTTAAAAATGAATTTTTACAAATAAGAAGAGGGGCAATAAGGGAAGGAAAAAAATCCTGCCATAGCATTGGGTAACATGTAATTAACAAGAATAAAATCAACTGGAGATCATATCTCTTGGGTGCTAAGCCGATGACAAGAGGCCACCTATTTACTAACCCAAGTAATAAAGCATAATAATCGGATACATAAAATTAAAATAAGGAGTGAGTTAGTGGGGGATTTTTTTTTAATGAATTGTCTTGTATTAAAATTTATGAGAGAACCAATGAGTTAAGAGCAGCTGTGAGTTGCTTACTTATTAAGGAGATGGACACTTGTAATATTCATTAAATTTAAATTTAAAAAGATTCGTTGGATACCATTTTGGGTATTGTGTTATCGGTACGTCAGCTAAGGGGACAGGTGGCCTTTTTGCTGATCCTCTTTAGATTTGGGTCTTGGAAAGGCATGAGCTTTTTCACGCCTCTCTATTGTTTGAGTTTCATAGGCTACAAAATTGACCCTTTAATGGTAGTAAATAGTAATGGGTTTGAAGCTGACTTGCATACCATTTCAGAAATTGCATGATTTCATTAAGGAGGTAATTGTTCATATATTTTTGTCAAGGGATAATAATAGTAACACCTAACTATAGTGAAATGACACTTTCACACCTTAATTATTTGTCTTCTTTTAGTACCTTGACAATTTTTTTGTGACAACTTATCTCTAAAATGCCTAAAATACCTAAAGTACCATTGGTTTAAGACATCAAAAATTATTAATTCAATTTTGTTTATCTTTTGTTCAATTTGGTTTATATTTAAGATGCAATTACAATTATACTCTCAAATCTAAAATTAAATTTGAACCATTTCAAATCCGTTTTGATAAATCAAATTGGACCAATTTTATTCTAATTTCTTAAACCAATGGTATTTTAGTCATTTTAGCGTAGATTGACACAAAAAATATGTCAGGGTACCAAAAAAGAAAATAATAATAATTAGGGTATGAAAGTGTCATTTCGCTATACTTGAGTATAACAAAGTGTCATTATCCCTTTTGTTAATGTTAAGCGATTAGGATTTGATTGTGTACTACGATTTATGTTATCCTCTATAAACATGGTGTTGTATAAGTATTCTAATATGATAATAGAGAGATAACTGAATCGATTTTAAGATTAGTTAATTTTGTCCATTGATCGTTGACTTTAACCCTAACCACCGTTGAGTACAGGATTTCAAGGTGGAAATTCCACAATTCAATGAAAATCTTAAACCATAGGAGTTTATAGATTGACTATCAAAGGTTGAAGAAATAATGTATTTCAAGGAGGTTCTAGAAGACAATCGTGTTTCCCTTGTTAACGATCCGTTTCGAAAGTCGTGCGCAAGCTTGGTGGCAACAACTAAAGCAGATGCATGTTTGTGCTGGTAAAGAGAAGATTTCGAATTGGGCTAAATTTAGGAAACACCTCAAGGCTGCGTTTTTCCCTATAATTTCGATCGGGAATTGTACCAACGTTTCTACATCTTCGCCAGGGTTCCCATTATGTGGATGAGTATTCCACCGATTTCAACTCGTGTCTGGCTCGTGTTGATCTCATTGAGTCCCCTCTTCAGCTGATTTCTCGTTATATTGGTGGCTTGGGTCTCCAATTACAGGACGTTCTGAACATGTTTGACCCATTAACTATCGCCGAGGCACAACAGCGGGCATCCCAGGCTGAAAGGCAGCTAGCCAGGCGTGGTACCGGTAGTTTCCGACATCCAGCAAACTTGACTGGTGGTATAAGGTATGTGTCACAACCTATTCCTACCCAACCTACTCCTCCAACCACGCGTGGTTCTGCGGCCCCCCCACAGGGACGTGGTGGTTTGCGCTGTTTTAATTGCGGTGAATTGGTCATCGCCAAGCAGATTGTCGGCTCCCAAAATCTGCCAATCGTGGTCTTTTCACTGATTCTACTGATTCTGAACCTGTCGTTATCACAGATTCATCCTCGACATATGACGATCATGCCGACACGGACACAGAGGAATATGTTCCCGGTGATGTTGGTGCTCCGCCGATCCTGCTTAACACCTCGTGCTCCTGAGAATGAGTAGCTACACAATAGTTTGTTTCAATTCTATTTGCACCATAGTTGGGAAAGTTTGTACTTTCATTATTGATGCAAGAAGTTGTGAGGACGTGGCCTCTGAAGTTGCAGTTGCTAAGCTTGGTCTACCTACTAAACCTACCCTAAGCCTTATCGTCTCACATGGCTTAGCCAAGGTACGGATGTTACAGTTTTCAAGCGTGTGCTTGTTAATTTTTCCGTTGGACCTACTTATCGAGATGCGATTTATTGTGATGTGGTTCCTGTGGATGCTTGTCACCTCTTACTTGCTCTCCATGACGGTCGTGCTAACACCTATTCATTCTTTTTCCGTGGTACAAAAATTGTTTTAATGCCGACTAAACCCAAAGGGAGTGTTATTCCTACAGCTCACACACCTTTCCCTACCACCTTGCTGTCTTGTCGTCCTTTTCAGGCCGCCACGAAAGAATCTGGGATGGTTTTTGTCTTATTTTATTCTCTAGTTACGAGAGATACCGAGGTGTCTGCTCCGGTGCAGCCTCTCTTACAGGAATTTGCAGATGTCTTTCCTGAGACTTTACCATGAGAATTGCCACTTTTGCGTGATATCCAACATCAAATTGATTTGGTTTCAGGTGCTTCTTTCTCTAATCACCATCATTACCGTATGAGTCCCAAGGAACATGAAGAGTTACGTCGCCATGTGGAGGAATTGCTTGCTAAGGGACACATTCGCGAAAGCCTTAGCCCTTACGCTGTCCCTGCACTCCTTACCCCGAAAAATGATGGCTCGTGGCGTATGTGTGTTGACGGTCGAGCTATCAACAAGATTACAGTGCTCTATCGGTTCCCTATTCCCTGATTGGATGACTTATTGGATCAATTGGGTGGCGCTTCCGTGTTTAGCAAACTGGATCTTAAGAGCGGTTACCACCAGATTTGTATTCGCATGAGTGATGAGTGAAAGAACGCTTTCAAGACTCGTGAAGGCTTATATGAGTGGCTCGTTATGCTATTCGGTCTATCCAACGCCCCTAGTACTTTTATGTGTGTCATGAACCAAGCTCTTCGCCCCTCTAGTGGTAAGTTTGTGGTCGTTTATTTCAATGACATCTTGATTTATAGCGCCTACGAAACAGTTCATCTTGACCATCGGCGTGAGGTATTATTGGTTCTCCGACGTGATTAGTTTTTTGCTGCTACCGTGAAGTGCGAATTTTTATTTGCTTCAATCCAGTTTCTCGGTTATGTGGTTTTTAGTGAAGGACTGAAAGTTGACCTTAATAAGGTCTTTACCGTCGAACAGTGGCCCCAACCTTCTTCTATCACTGAGGTTCATAGTTTTCACGGCTTGGCTTCCTTCTATCGACGTTTTATTTCTCATTTTAGTGGTGTTATGGCTCCTATCACGGATTGCATGAAATGGACTAAGTTCCACTAGACTGATGATGCGGAGGCTGCCTTTCTTGAGATTAAGCGTCGGCTCACTTCAGCCCTTATTTTGGTACTTCCTGATTTCTCGCAGCCATTTGAACTCCATTCTGACGCTTCAAAAATAGGTATTGGAGCTGTTCTCAGTCAAGCAGGCCGTCATGTGGCTTATTTTAGCGAGAAACTGTCAGGTGCTAAGGTTCGCTTTAGAACCTATGATATTGAGTTTTATGCAGTTGTCCAGGCCATCAAGCATTGGTGTCATTACCTTTTTCAGAGGGATTCGTCTTATATACTGATCATGAGTCCCTTAGGCATCTAGGCAGCCAAGATAAAGTATCTGATCGTCATGCTACCTGGATTTCTTACTTTTGGGATGTGTATCATCTTCATGAACTCCCTGAATCTATAGTTTCTGATCGTGACACTCATTTTGTGAATCACTTTTGGCGGAGTTTGTGGCGCCTGGTCAATACACTCCTCAACTTCAGCAGTGCTTATCACCCATAGACAGATGGTCAGACCGAGGTCGTTAATCGTTCATTGGGAAACCTTTTGCGCAGTCTGGTTGGGGATCATCCCAAGGCGTGGGATCTCTAACCACCTCAGGCTGAGTTTGCACATAACCATGCTGTTAATCGTTCTACTGGGTTGAGTCCTTTTAAGGTGGTTTGCGGGTTATCTCCGCAAGGTCCTCTTGATTTGCTAGCTTTGCTTAGCAAGGTGCGTCCCCATGCTACTACCGAAAAGTTTGTTGGGCAATTGGCTTAGGTTCATCATGCCACTCATGACCATTTGGTTGCTGGTACTACCAAATACAAGGAAAATGCCGATCAGAAGCGACGTGCTGTTGATTTCGAGGTTGGTGACTTTGTTTGGGCCATACTTACTAAGGATCACGTCCCTTCTCATGAACACAACAAGCTTGCTGCTAAGAAGATTGGTCCTGTTGAGATTGTGGAAAAGATCAACCAAAATGCCTATCGTCTACGCCTTCCTAGTCATGTTCGCACCTATGATGTCTTCAATGTGAGACATCTTATTCCTTTCACTGGGGACTCTTCTTCCGACGAGAATGCTGCGGTTCCGAATTCGAGGTCGAATCTTCTCTATCCAGGGGGAATGATGTAGTGCAAATTAGGAAAGTGTCAGATTTCGACAAAGGACTAGTGTTTTCTGGGCGGAAACGACATTCTGAGCAAAACTCATCGCTTTGCCATAATGTACAATGGATTTCGGCCATCCGAGGTCATCTTGGGGGGTCAAAATCGCAATTTCTTAATCCTGAGTACTTTTGGAAATTTTTATAATTTGTTTCCTTTTTCCAATTAGTTTAGGATTTCTTTTTTTGCAATTAGTTTTTGGCTATTTAAGCACTCTTATACGTTTATGTTAGTTATTTTTGATGAATTAATAAAATTCGAGTTTTTCCTCTATATCTATCATTTTCGGTATTTTTGCGAATCAACGAACTTGGTAAAGAATTCTTTATAGCCACGTACGTTACATCACATAAGCACGATGATGATAACACGCGACCATTAACAATGGCAGTGCATATAACCATGGTACGTTGCCATAGCAATGGCAGTGTGCATAGCTAGTGCGATGTCATTATTATGGCAACACGCATAGCTGGTGCACCTCTATAAGGTTAGTATGTGAATAACGGGGATGTACACGTGAATTGTAGGGGCTAGACCCGAAATTATGGCATAGGGGAGAAAAATAGAAGACTTGCGTTAATAGAATTTGTATTGAAAATTATATAAAATAGTAAGGCACTTTGTGACGGCTTTAGCCCTATATCATCGTGTGCTTTATGACAACTTCAACTCTATGGCTTCATCTTGTAAATGCTCTTGAATGTAATTATTCATCTTATTGATTGTTGGAGGGTTAGATTTCATAATGAAAGAAAAACACAATAATCATGCCCCGCTCATTCGTTAGTTACATAACCTAACGAGTTGATACAACCATAGAAGCTTAATTAAGATTAAACCTTCTATAATACCATCATAGAAAGTGTATCTTATTGATTGTTGGAGGGTTAGATTTCATAATGAAAGAAAAACACAATAATCATGCCCCGCTCATTCTTTAGTTACATAACCTAACGAGTTGATACAACCATAGAAACTTAATCAAGATTAAACCTTCTATAATACCATCATAGAAAGTGTAGAGAATAATATTATGGATATTATTGATTGCGTTCAATACAATAGGATAGAGTCTGTTGTGGGTCCGAAAGGTTGTCATTTCGACACATTTCGCCCACAACTTTTAGGTTGAAGTCTTAAATTTATGCTTGTTTTGGAGATAAAAAGAGCATTTTGATGCTGCGAGAGATTTGAATGTGATTGTGTAGATGCGTGGAATCTTGGAGCATAAATTAGGATCGAGCAAGGAGGGCATTTCGGAGTGAGCAAGCAAGGAAAGGAAGCAGGCAGAGAGCAAATCCGCCAGGCAATCCGGTCCGGATTGCCTAGCGGATTGAAACCTGAGACAATTGTCTCAGGTCCTCCAGGCAATCCGGTCCGGATTGCCTAGAGGACCTGAACGATTAGAAGTGCAATCCGCCAGGCAATCCGGTCCGGATTGCCTAGCGGATTGGACTTCGGAATCTGACAAAAAGGAAACCCTAGCTCATTTTGGAAGTACCCTACACTCCATCACTTCACCTATCAAGTTCCTACCTTGCCTCCATCTAGCTCCTAGCCTTGACTACCATTGGAGAGCCAAGAAGCTTGAAGATTTGGAGTCAAGAGATGGATGAATCTATCTTCTCAACTTGAAGTGTGAAGAAGATATCACTCAAGGGGGGGATTGTAGCAAAGTGGAAGACACATGAGCATTTCTATTTCTCTCTTGCTTTAAATTTGTGCAAGCTTGTTTTCATTTCTAATTTCCTTGAATTTATGCACTTGATTTGTATGATGATTTTAGACATGAGCACCATGGTTGAGGGCTAAACCCCTTAGCCATGGGTGCTAGACAATGTGATGCATAGATTATGATATGTGATGAACGATTTTTAGGATGACTATAGATGTATGTGATGTTTTATTTTTCATTCATGTTTGCTAGAGAGGCTTGTTGGATTGTATGTTAGGGTTTTAATCCTAGTCGACACCAAGTGTTAAGGGGCTCGGAACCGTGTTCCGCGACCCCGACGGAACACTTAGCCGAAATAGTAGGTATGTTTAGGGGCTAGACCGTTCTCGAGAGAGACGGATAGTCCCGGACCTAGGCATCACAAAGTATTAGGGATTCGATGCGAGCGGAGAATCCCCGGATTAATACTTGACCCACCATTGTCGGATGAATGCGGTCTCGAGTGACTACGAACCCGAGAGGGCAAGGAGTAACTCAAGACTAGGACAACGCCAATGCCGAGAGGCGGTGTTGTCAAAATTATGACATAGGTCGCATCTAGATCACCAACATTTTCGTGAGTTATTTGTCGTAGTCTATGAATTGCATGTCTAGCACCCTAGGCGTTTCCTTTGCTTGTTGATCATCATATATTTTCGTGTTTAATTCGTTTATTAGAAAAAGACCAAAAACAACGTTAGTCGCTTAGATTTCATTAACACAATCATACAATCGACCGAAACCTTCATTAGTCCCTGTGGTTTGACCCGGTAACTTACCGGTTTATAAATATATTACTTGTGATCGCGTACGCTTGCGCGAGGGACCTTACCCGGAACGTGACGTTTTGCGCGACACGTTTCGGCCTTACAAGTTTTTGGCGCCGTTGCCGGGGACTAATTGGCATTAGGTTGTTTGTTGGTTTGTGTTTGTCCTAGTTGATCCTTGATACTTGTTCGTGTTTATTGAAGGTACTTGTTGGTGCATGACCCGGAGCTCGGGAGTAATTGAATTCGAATACAATCCGGAAATCGAAGCGCTTTGTCGGAGGAACAACGCCTTGAGGAGGCATTCTCGTGAAGATTTGCTTGATACCGTTGATATGGCGACAACACCGGGAAGGGTGGATCAATTACCGCCCATTCATGAAGGGGATCGTGAGGAGGACCCTATTGACATGAACACCGATACTAGGCGAGGTCTCGAAAGGGATGAGCAAGATGATGACTACACAGAGGAAGATTACGTTCCTCCTCCTCCTCGCGGCAATAGAGGAGGGAGAGGAAGAGGAAGAACATTGCAACGTCCTCACCTCCCACGCTATGGAAGACGGGAGGAACGATACCAAAGAGGTGAAGATTTTGCTCTCCAACCGGTGATGCTAAGCCTTCTAAAGACCATTCCACAATTCATGGGCAAGAAGGATGATGCTCATACTCATCTTACGCTATTGGAGGATGTAGTCGAGACTACGTCGAGTGGCTACCCAAGAGATTTGGTAAAATGTAAGCTACTTCCCATATCTTTGGGCGGCGAATCTAAGAAATGGTACATGACGCTACCATTGCGGGAGAAGCGAAATTGGGAGAGCCTCGAAAGGGCATTCTTATGCAAGTATGTTCCACCAAGGAAGGAAGGAGAGTTCCGTAAAGAAATTAACAACTATGCTCAACTACCGGGCGAGACACTCGGTGAGACTTGGGAGCGTTTCAAGCAACTCTTGTGGAAGTGTCCCGATCACCGCATATGTGATGAGATACTTAACAAGACATTCTATTGGGGGCTCAATCTAGCCTCTCAAATGGCCGTGAACGCCGGAGCGGGAGGATCTCTTCTATCCTTAGACCCCGAAGAAGTGTTTGATGTTGTGGAACAAGTGGCGTGCCAAAGCTATGAATGGAACGATTATGACACCTCGAACAACCAAGTGACATCGGCCGGGCGAAACGATGAAGAACAAGAGTCTATGAAAAGTCTATCGGAGAAGATGAACATGCTTCTTAGGCTTGTTCAAGGGAGGAACACGGAGCCTCAAGCACAAGTGAACCGAGTTGACCATGGCCATAACAATCGTGGTAACTATGGTGGGAACAACAATAGCCGAGGATATCAAGATCGCCCTCCGCAAAACCACCCTCACGGCTATGGGAACAACTATAATGAGAGGCCACACAACAACCCCCCGAGGGGGTATGATAAAGTATTTCAAGAGCGCTCACTACAAGGCAATCGCCCTCCGATCTATGAAAAGGGCCAAAAATCCAATTCTAAGGAAGATGAGTCCTTGAAAAATGTCTTAGCGGCGTTCATGAAAAGTCAAACGAGCATGAATGATGAATTAAGGCGTGGAATGCGAAATATAGAAGCACGGTTCGAACAAAGTAGTGCATCACGACCCTTGGGAACTCTTCCGAGCAACACGGAACAACCTAGAGACAATGGAAAGAAGCCCATGAATGCAATCTCATTAGCGGACAAGGAGGTCGAAGAAGAACCGATGAATCTTGTGGAGGACAAGCCCGTTGAGGAGCCAAGGAGACCAAAGATCACTCCACCGTTCCCATAAAGGGTGAAGAATGTTGAAAAAGCAAAAGATGCCCAAGAATACCTTGAAGAAGTGGAAAAAATGGAAATAAATGCTAACATGGTGAAAGCATTAGAAAGAAAGGTCTATGCTCAAGGAATCTTAAAAGAGTTTGAGGAAAGAAGAGAGAAGGCTCATGAAGAGCCCACAGTGAGGATGAGCTCGGGAGCGAGTGCACTACTAAACTCCCTCCCTCCAAAATTGGAAGATCCCGATAGTTTTATAATCCCATTGGGGATAGGTTTCACACACTACAAAGCCCTATGTGATTTAGGAGCGGGTGTCAATGCAATGCCTTTAATGTTGTATGAAGAACTTGGGTGGGAGAATATGAAAGAAACAAAAATGGAATTACAACTTGCGGACAAATCCATTGTGATCCCGAAAGGAGTTGTCGAGAACATATTGGTAAAGGTGGGCAAATCCGTAGTGCCCGTTGACTTTGTGGTGCTAGATTATAAAGCTAGCAAGGATGCCAACCTTATCTTGGGAAGACCCTTCTTGGCAACTACCGACGCGTGTATAAGTGTCAAGAAGGGGGAGCTAACGATGACCATTGATGGTGGCTCAATCACCTTCCGGTTGCCTTCACAAAAGGAAGAACCCGACGATAGATGCAAGACGGGCAAGATGGAAAGAAATGACCTCGTGGAGCTCGAGGGGGAGCTAGAAGCTCATGAAATAAGAAATGCTCTAGAAGTGAACAAGGATGATGAGAAGTCAAGTCCTAGGTGCCTTGAGATGAAGGCATTATCTTTGATGGAAAAACATACGGTGGAAATGGTTGGAGAACCGAAATTCAAGAATCCGCCCGAGAAAGCGATACCCCCAATAGAAGAAGAAGTGGAGGTATTAGAAGGCAAAGGAGTCAAGAGGACTCCGGAGAAGGTTGATATCAAGCGACGGGGTGGTTCGCTTGCTCGAGAAGAGAAGGCGTGTATCACGAGTAACGAGCGGGAAAATTATGAGGTTGCAACCTCATGGCTCGAAAGAACACCAAAGCGAGCAAGGCAAAAAGGCAAGAAAAAGAAGAAAGTGGCCATTAAGAAAGAAAAATTGGAGATCAAGTTTTGTCTACCTAGGGCTTGGTTAGACCAATTGTTGGATACCAAAAAGAATGAGAAAGCAAGGAGAAAATGGAGGAAGCTAAGGCGGCCATGGAGTATGTCGTGCACTAGCCCTCCTAGCATTGGAGATTAAGTGCCCCACCCTTCGAACCGTCGAGCTACCGACGTTAAACAAAGCACGTCTTGGGAGGCAACCCAAGGGTTTCAAATTTATCGGTTTTCTTTCACTTTTCTTTTTCTTTTGTTTTTGTCATAAACTTTTTTTGTGTGTGTTGCAAGTGCTCTTTCGATAAAACGATAAAAATATATATATATATATATATATCTATCTCTGATTCGATGGTTGATTGTAGGTACCAAAAAAAAAAAATATGAGAAGAAAGTGGCTTAAAAGTTGAAGGAGCAAAGTGGAAGGCAGGAAAAGCTCTCAGGTCCTCCAGGCAATCCGGTCCGGATTGCGAAGCGGACCTGAAAGCCCAGAGGCCCAATCCGCCAGGCAATCCGGTCCGGATTGCCCAGCGGAGTGAAGCGGGACAGAAACTCAATCCGCCAGGCAATCCGCTCTGGATTGCCTAGCGGAGTGAATGATTAAAACAGAAAAAAAAGGGTTTCTGAAAATTTTGTCGCAGAAGCCCTCTTCCTCACAGCAGCCACGCCGCGCCTCCCCCCAGCCTGGCCGATTTCCGGCCAAAAATCCACCTCTTCTACCATTGTTTTCCTTCCCCAAGCTTCCTCTACTAAGTTGCAAGGTAACCACAAGTTTTTCAATTTCTACAAAATCTCTTTATCCATAACCCACCATATTCCGGCCAAACATTTTCCAAATCCGGCCATTGCGAGCATGTCGGAACCAAGAGCACCGAAGAGAAGTCGGGGATGTTGTGGGTCAGCTCGGGACACGTCGGGGGAGCAGCCCCGACCTTTGGCTATTCAAGCACCAAGAACTCAAATGGGAACGCCAAACATCCCGTGTTTGGTTTTTGAAGGTGAAGAAGAAACAAGGTTCATGGACATTGGAGCTCGAGAGGTAAGAGTAGGAAAATATTTTAATCAATTGATGTTGAAGGATTTGAAAATTTTTGAGCCAATGAAGGCGAAATTGAAGATTATTGGTTGGTCTAAGTTTCTTGAGTGGAAAGTCCCGGTTTATAAAGACTTAACAATTGAGTTTGTGACGTCTTTGAGACAAGAGAAAAGGGACGAGACTCGCCTCCATTTCCGATTATGCGGGAGGCGATTCTCGATCCAAATGAAGGATCTCAAGAAGATTTTCGGCTTAGAGGGTGAAGCTAATGGTCATGAATGGGATAATTACTTGCCAACCGATATGTGGTACGGGTTGACGGGAGAGGCAAATTTTTTGGCACATCCCGACGCTAATTTGATTAAGGAGGAAGATGTGGATATGTATGTGTTCCACCGGTTGCTAGCGGCTAATTTGTTTGGTCGAAGGGACAACATGCACGATGTGAATGGAAAAGAGCTCCGAATCCTTTATGCATACAAAAGGGATAAGAGAGCGCCTTGGGAGGCGATGATATGGGACCAATTGATGATGTTCAAGAAGAAGCCGCCGACCTATCTCTATTGTGGGGCGATCGTGACCCAAATTGCCATCCACATGCCTCTTTTGCCAGCCCGGGGTCCAAAAATATGGAATATAAGCACTATTTTGTGTCCAGAAGTGGGGATTGGCAAGAAGGATATCATCGACTATGCCTTGCTTCCGCGAGCCAAGGAAATTTTGAAGAAGATTCAAGAGAAGAAGGAGGGAGCAAGTAGCAGTCAAGGATCAGCCAATATCACTTATGCCCAATTCATGGCATTCCAAGACAAGCTTGGCGGGTGGTGCACCAACGTGAACAACTTCCAGACCGACACGGGAGCTAGATTGGGAGCGCTTGAAGGGAGGATGGATCGAGTGCAGGGAGATGTGTCTGAAATGTTGGGAATGGTGAGGATGCACTACGGGTCGGGAGCCGGAACATCGCAAGGAGCTGGGGTCAACGCGTTCGACCCGACGGTGGAGGCATACTACCCACAGATGGAGCACCAAGGAGAAGATGCCTACATCAACGTCAACATGGAAGGGGACGAGCCAGAGATAGAGGACGATCCAAGCGAGCGGCTCATTTGAGGTATTCGTAGCCGAGTAGTTCTTTTGGTTTAAGAATAAGCTAGTTTTTGTTAGTTTGAACTCTGTTTAGTCTAATTTGAAGCTTATTTTGGTTGTTTAGTTTAAATTGGGATTTATTTTGGTTGCATGATGGACCTCTTTTGTTGAAAAACCTTGCTTGACAGTGATCATTGATTTTGAGCATGATGGATAGTTTCCTAAGATGTTATTGCTATTTGCATGAGTGTTAGACGACTATGAGTTGTTATATGGGTTCGATGCGGTATTGTGGAAATATTGTTGTGTGCCAAGGCATATACCTACATGATAACCCAATTTGTGTGATGCTTTGTTTATTGAAACACGTCTTGCATCCCCCTTAGTGTGTCGTGGTTAGAACTAGTAGTCCGACCACATTCGGCTTTGGGCCAAGGACTAATGACCGTGGGAGAAATAATCCGTAGGCCATCTTTGGATCGGTTGAGCCTAAAATGTATCCACCCGAACGTTCATTCCTTAGTACCCCCGTCGAGCCAAATAGCCTTATTTGTTGTCCCTACTTAGAGAACCAATGTGCCCTTTCTAATTCTATGACCTAACATCAACTTTAACCCGTGCATTGCCGTTGCTTCGTTGAGAGTGGGTTTATTATGGGATTGTAGAGTATTGTATAGGATTGAAAAGCACAATGGGGAAAAGGGATAAGAAGGGGCTTGACAAGTGAACCAAGTTTGAGTCACATTTGAAACATTAGGCAATGAAGATGAGAGTAAGTCATTCATTACATGATATCTTGGGTTCGGGAAAAACAAGTGAGAGAGTATGAAATGAAAAATCAAAAGAAAAATGAAGAAAAATATGAGAATAAGAAAGAAAAGAAAAAGAGAAAGAGAAAGGGTAAGACAATAAAATCCCGAACCCAAGAAAGAACTCAAAAGAAGAAGAAGAATGGTGGGAACTTACTAAGCAAAAAATGCATACTAAAAGTGAAAAATTGTCTTCATTAAGATCTTACTTGGTTCACAAGAAAAAGGGGGGTTGAGTGAGTTGAGGGGTAGAATACTATAGGAAAGAACAAGTTTGGGGTGAGACATTATGTAATTGGGGTTGTGAGGAACGAAGCAACTTTGTGGTAGTGCACCACATTTACACCGATTTGATCTTCTAATACTCCTACCCGACCCTAAGCCTAACATTACAAGCCAACTAAAGCCCTACATACATGGATTTGCTCTCGGCTTTAGTCAAGAGATCAATGGGATCGGGTTTGACTCCTAGCCTATGACCACCAAGGCATTAAGGGAAAGGGATCGTAAGTGGTGTAAGATGTGTAAAGGTAAACTTGGTGTGATGCTTATGTGGCGTGACAATGATATTTCTCGTACACCCGATATTTGCATGCTATCACGAACCTATATACCTTTTCATGTGTGTTGAATGATTATGCAAGTAGTTCTGAGATAAACTTCCATCGGATATGTCCTTTAATCATTGGGAATTAAGCGAGTATTTTGGGCGCACGTTATTTTAGTTCTTTTTGTTTTGTTTGTGTGTTTCGGTTGGGGGTGCTTAACCTTAAACCCCTAGGAGGCACCGAGCTCCTCCTACGAAGGCAATTTCGGGGTTTCGCACTCGGTGATTTTTGACCTACGGGTATGGTTGCTCTTTAGTTTATCGGGACGATAAACCTTTAAGTTTGGGGTGTTGTTGTGGGTCCGAAAGGTTGTCATTTCGACACATTTCGCCCACAACTTTTAGGTTGAAGTCTTAAATTTATGCTTGTTTTGGAGATAAAAAGAGCATTTTGATGCTGCGAGAGATTTGAATGTGATTGTGTAGATGCGTGGAATCTTGGAGCATAAATTAGGATCGAGAAAGGAGGGCATTTCAGAGTGAGCAAGCAAGGAAAGGAAGCAGGCAGAGAGCAAATCCGCCAGGCAATCCGGTCCGGATTGCCTAGCGGATTGAAACCTGAGACAATTGTCTCAGGTCCTCCAGGCAATCCGGTCCGGATTGCCTAGAGGACCTGAACGATTAGAAGTGCAATCCGCCAGGCAATCCGGTCCGGATTGCCTAGCGGATTGGACTTCGGAATCTGACAAAAAGGAAACCCTAGCTCATTTTGGAAGTACCCTACACTCCATCACTTCACCTACCAAGTTCCTACCTTGCCTCCATCTAGCTCCTAGCCTTGACTACCATTGGAGAGCCAATAAGCTTGAAGATTTGGAGTCAAGAGATGGATGAATCTATCTTCTCAACTTGAAGTGTGAAGAAGATATCACTCGGGGGGGGGGGGGGGGGGGGTGGCGGGGGATTGTAGCAAAGTAGAAAACACATGAGCATTTCTATTTCTCTCTTGCTTTAAATTTGTGCAAGCTTGTTTTCATTTCTAATTTCCTTGAATTTATGCACTTGATTTGTATGATGATTTTAGACATGAGCACCATGGTTGAGGGCGAAACCCCTTAGCCATGGGTGCTAGACAATGTGATGCATAGATTATGATATGTGATGAACGATTTTTAGGATGACTATAGATGTATGTGATGTTTTATTTTTCATTCATGTTTGCTAGAGAGGCTTGTTGGATTGTATGTTAGGGTTTTAATCCTAGTCGACACCAAGTAGTAGGTATGTTTAGGGGCTAGACCGTTCTCGAGAGAGACGGATAGTCCCGGACCTAGGCATCACAAAGTATTAGGGATTCGATGCGAGCGGAGAATCCCCGGATTAATACTTGACCCACCATTGTCGGATGAATGGGGTCTCGAGTGATTACGAACCCGAGAGGGCAAGGAGTGACTTGAGACTAGGACAACACCAATGCCGAGAGGCGGTGTTGTCAAAATTATGACATAGGTCGCATCTATATCACCAACATTTTCGTGAGTTATTTGTCGTAGTCTATGAATTGCATGTCTAGCACCCTAGGCGTTTCCTTTACCTGTTGATCATCATATATTTTCGTGTTTAATTCGTTTATTAGAAAAAGACCAAAAACAACGTTAGTCGCTTAGATTTCATTAACACAATCATACAATCGACCGAAACCTTCATTAGTCCCTGTGGTTCGACCTGGTAACTTACCGGTTTATAAATATATTACTTGTGATCGCTTACGCTTGCGCGAGGGACCTTACCCAGAACGTGACGTTTTGCGCGACACGTTTCGGCCTTACAGAGTCATTCATATATGAAATAGATTAAACTAAATAATAATACTAATAATAGTAGTAGCATGAAATCCTAACTAATATGTAATAAGGCTAAATTATAATAGGCAATTCCCTATTTTATTCTCACCTGCTAATCTTAATAGGCCCAATATACTGAAATAATCTCCCGCAAATGCAATACAGTGTACACGAATTGAGTTGAAATATTAATAATTTATGTAGTACATTCTTTTTTTCTCTCCTCGTTAGTTGGAGTATTTGAAAAGGATGCGCTGATATTCAACACCTCCATCGCATGCCGGTATCCAAATCACTAGAAAAAATGAGTTTAGAATTCGGGACATTGCTCGTCAAATAAATCGGAAAAATAAAATAGAATGGAGCAAATCAGTAGAATACATATGCAAAAGCGAATTGGTTATCTTACCCACCCATCAAAATTAGGGCGCTCGTGGGAACGATTCTGAAACCCGACGAAAGGATTGTTGTCCATGAGAGTATAATCATCACGACGATGCAATTCGTCCATTCGTTGGGTTAATAATTCAACCTGCCACCTCAAATCGTCGTTCTCACGTCGAAATTCAGCGTTGTCACGTCGTAACTCAGCTTGATCATCATCAGCACCTTGGGGAGCGGCTCGTTGTTATCTATGGAGTGACATACCTCAGGATCGACTAGAATCTGATACCAACTGATGCAGCGTACGTGGCTAGAAAGAATTCTTTACCAAGTTCGTTGATTCACAAGAATACCGAAAATGATAGATATAGAGGAAAATCTCGAATTTTATTAATTCATCAAAAACAACTAACATAAACGTATAAGAGTGCTTAAATAGCCAAAACCTAATTGCAGAAAAGGATTCTAAACTAATTGGAAAAAGGAAACAAATTATAAAAATTGCCAAAAGTGCCCAGAACTTAAGAAATTGCGATTTTAACCCCCAAGATGACCTCGGATGGCCGAAATCCGTCGCGCATCATGGCAAAGCGATGAGTTTTGCTTAGAACACTATTTTCGCCTAGAAAACACTAGTCATTTATCGAAATCCGACACTTTCCTAATTTGCACTGCATCATTATGACAACGTCCAAGTTCCCTACCATTACTAATCGTAGTATTTTTGACCTCAGTGGCAGTGAACGCGTATGTACGCTGCCATAAGACATTTAAAGGCAGCGTGCCATATCAATGTGCACTACCTATATGGGAAAAATGGTATAGTGATGCAGATTCGAATTTGATCAGTACTGGATATACTTAAGCTCTAATCGGTGATGTGCAACCAATTTATTCGAGTTTGATCATTATTAATACTCAATATCAATTCGATGATTTATAATCACTTTGAGCTTGATCATCTACTAACTTCACCTATTCAAACTCAATTTAGCGATTTACAATCAATTTGAGTGTGAGGGGTTGTTTGAATAAAATAGAGCATTACTTATTATACAATTTAGTTATTCCAATAAAATAGGGAATTTCCTATTATAGTTTAAC